>JAQQZX010062567.1:0-12757 GCA_030068355.1 Notoglanidium maculatum | reverse complement strand
AGGGTGTACCCCGCCTCTCGCCCGAAGATGCTGGGATTGGCTCCAGCTTCCCTGCGACCCAGATGGATAAAGCGGTACAGATAATGGATGGATGGATGGATAACTCTTTCGACTTGATGTTTGAAGTTTGTTTGAATAATTGGTATTTGAACCATATGTATATCATTCGAGCTGACACAAGTCGACCTTTGATGTATTTATAAATCATTCGAGTTGGTGTTTGAAGTATATGAATGTTGAATGAGTTTGAAGTATATGAATGTTGAATGAGTTTGAAGTATATGAATGTTGAATGAGTTTGAAGTATATGAATGAGTTGACTTGAAGTCATGTTTTATTATTCTCTAATCTAATAAAAGGTCTATCAATAAGATAACGCTTCCACGAGAGGCAGTAAAAGAGCTTTAAGCAAATGAGAAGGATGGAGTAAGATGTGCCACCTTCGTTCAGTGATGATGCGCTCCATTTTTTTGAGTTTCTTTGATGCAAAACCACATTACTGCAAAATTTTTAACACTAGTGTAAAATAGGAAAGTCTCAGCTTTCATCTTTACCACTCACAATATAAACATAATGTATGTATAAACATATGTATATGAAGTTAATATTGTGAAAAGTTATATATGTAATTTGCAACATTGGCATACAACATATGTGTAATTTCAGGACATATTTCTGGCCCTGAAATTAGCTAACCCTAACCCTAGCCTCTTTTCCCTAAAAGGCAACTCATGTACAAGTCTGAACAAGTTGGAATTAATATGATTGAATACAAAGAAAAAGTGTGAACACTATTCCCCAACAAACTGTGTCATGCAATGTGCAATGTTGAGAAGATGTTTTTAAGACAGGAAGTTTCACTAACAGTTTTTTTTAATTTTCTTTTTGAAACCAAGTGTGATAACACATAAAGGCATACTTGCACATGCATGCAAATTCGATACCAGTATTATACTTAAACAACGCATTTAGACATGTTTTGTTTGGGTGACAATAAAAAAGACGATACAGTGCAATGAAAAAAAAAGCAATCTAAAACAGGCGTTTCAGCATCCACTGAAACAGCATGGCTATTTTGTTTTTTTAGTTTTTTAAATTTTTCCAAGAACTTGTAATAAAGAGGATGAAGCGTGAAGGAGACAGAGAGTAAAAATGGAAATTCTCCTTGGAAGTCTGAAAGCTTCCACTGTAAATATACAAATACATCATGAAAGCTGAAAGATTAATTATTGCTCAAAAAGTGCAATGGAATAGAGTTAAACCTAAAATCTGGACTGAGGTGAAACTTTTACAAAAGGTTTTTGAGAAATGTCATTCACAAAAAGAGATGATTTGCTCACAGACTGATGAACTTTAAAACACACAACACAAAGAGAAGTGGATACATTTTAATGAATAAAGCAAGCTTACCTCCAGGAGCAAGCAGCCTGTGACAATGGATGTCTGTCTTTCTGAATTATCAGGGTCTGCGTGGGGCGTGTGTCGACAAGTGCTACTTATCAAGTGTATCAGTGTGCTCTTTTTTCCCCCTACGTCGTCCTGCTTCCTCTGTCAGCTTCACTCGGTGTCTTTCACAAGAGACAGGAAAGTGGTGTAACACTACCAGAGACGCAACCGAGAAGGAAGAACAGATTTTTTTTTTGTGGTGCCTTATCCAGTCATATCGGCAGCACCACACACACACACACACACACACACACACACACACACACACACACACATACACACACACACACACCCATGTCAGTAGAAGAACCACACAAATAATATCTATTCCATCTTGGACCCTTTTGGATGGTATAAAGACCACTTTGGTATTGGGGGCCAATACTTTTGAACAGCATAGCATCATATGGACTACAGCCATCTACAACGTGACATACTGTGGAATATCAGGAAAACAAACCACAACACAAGACCCGAAGTAACCCCTATCATAGACATGTCCAGGAAGTGTAACCTGTAGTCTGTCACTAGCTTCTCTCGTTCTCTTATCAGATTTAACAAGAATAAAAAAAACACAAACATCTTACCAATCTGAAACCATTTGCTTGATGCAATCTGTATCACACTACACCCATTAAAGCAAAACTACAGCCAAAAACAACTTTATTTGTTTATATTGTAATAATTGTGATGTAATCATTGTGATGCTAATTTGAGTGCTAATTTGTTAGTTACCGATGTATTTTCAGTATTCCTGTGAACAGTTAGTGGTTGCTTTACGTGCTGATGTCACAGCGAGACATTGTTGATGCTAGCGTTGCCAGTTTGAACATTGTTAAGGTACTGAATTGTGTGAATGAGATAATCCAAACTGTTTATTATAACTGGATATTTCCAGAGCTAGCTACACTAAACTAGCTAGCTAGTTCCAGTACCTAGTGCAGGTGATAATGAATATAGCAGGTATAAACTAGCCAGCTGGTATTGTCATTTCTTTCTTTCTTTCTTTCTTTCTTTATCTCTCATTTCTTTCTTTCTTTCTTTCTTTCTTTCTTTCTTTCTTCCTTTCTTCCTCCCCCCACTCTGCTGACACTGAGGATTTGCATTTTTGTTAGTCTGTTTTGAAATTCTGATCACAATTCTTGTACTCAGAGAGTACATGTACTTCCTCTTCTCTCGATTTCTCCCTGTATTGCACACACATGCAGAAATAGTTCACTTCCTGGACAATTGCACACTCATCAGCGCGCCAGTGGTTCTGTCCTGACTCACATGAGTTGCAAAAAAAGCACCTGTTTTGTTTTTCTTCTCTCTTTTCCTTTTTCTCTATTATTTTTCTTTACAAAAAACACAGAGAAAAACATATAGACATACATGTCATCCATGTTTTAGAAAAATCGAGGCATCAAAGAGAGTTGGAATCTGAACATATTAAATTACAAACGGAGAAAGCAGGTTTGGATTTACAACAATTTAAATTCACGTTGGGCTAAGAGGGGCGATCTACCGATCATTGGTGCCTAACGTTAATGAGTGGGACCCTGATCATTCTTTTCCTTGTTTGAACGGATAGCTGATTCCCATAATTGGCCAGATGATGCTGTATTCCAGGGCTGATAGAAAATTTTTTAATCACTTTGCTGAGTTGCATGATTTGGTCATTTGGACAGATCATTTGGACGAATCCCGTTGTAACAAATCACCTTTATTCACAGCTACCCAACCTTGTTTATAGATACACCTTCCAGGACATTTCTTATCAAGCATGATGTGGTTGTGGTGATGCTGAGCTAATAAGACAGTGTGTCTACAGAGTAAGTTCAGAGAAATGAAGGCAACTGGATGTCGAAGTCTAGTATATGCTGGATATTGGTATTGCAGTACCATCTAATTCTAGTTGGGCATCTTCCACCATCAAATTCCACCTTTTTAGTTTGTACGGATTACAGGAAAGTTAATAGTGTAAGCAAGACTTCCCACTTTCCCGGATAGAGGATTGTGTTTAAATTTGATGAAATTTGTGAGTAAATTTGATTTGTTGAAAGTTTACTGACAGGTTCCTTTTACCAAATGTGCCTATGAGATTTGTGCTTTTCTAACCTCCTTCTGGCCTGTATTCTTGTATGGTCATGGCCAATGAGCTTAAGAATGTGCCTGCAAAGCTTTAACCAATTTACGGTTAAGTAGCAGGTAAACGATAATGGGTTCATTGTTGCTATTATGTATTGTAGTTGTTTAACAGACAAACAAAAAAATGCAAAGGTTTGGTCTCTATAGAGTTTATGTGGTGTGGTTGACCCAGATAAATCTTGGGTTATAGACTTTTATCTTGATCTGGGTTTAAACTTTTTTTGTTGTTAATTATTTAATGTGGGTGTAACAGCTCCCACACTATAGGTACTGTTTTGAGTGTTTTCACAGGTTGGGAGTTGGAATGGGAGGGCTGTTCTGGCTGTTGCCGGCCGCCTGAGAGTTCTAATCTCAGGTATATAAAGACTCCTGAGTTTGGGCTGTTCGGTGGCAGCTTTTTCCTTTCCTCCAGTTGCCCATGGTTTTGTTATCGTTTGTTTGGTAGATATAGTTATTTGTTTATTTTATTATTTGTGCTGTGTTGGCAGTGGTAGCTCAGTGGTTAAGACATTGGCCTGGTGATTGGAAGGTTGCGAGTTCAAACCCCAGCACTGCTAAGCTATTGCTGATGGGCCCTTGAGCAAGGCCCTTAACTCTCAACTGCTCAGCTGTATAAATGAGATATGTGTAAGTCGCTCTGGATAAGGGCATCTGCCAAATGATGTAAATGTTGGCATTTTGTTTTGTTTTGTTAATAAATGTCCACCATGTCCACTTATTTATAATGTCATTCATAATATTGTTTATGAGATCATTTATAATATCATTTATTAGATCATTTATAACGTTATTCATAGTATCATTCAGAATGTCACTTATAAGATTACTCATAATGTCATTCATAATATCATTTATAATGTCAGTTATAATAACATAATTCATAAGATCATTCATAATGTCATTTATAAGATCGTTCATAACGTCATTCATGATGTCATTTTTAAGAGTGTTCATAACGTCATTCATAACATTGTTCATAATGTTGTTTATAGCATCATTCATAGCATCATTTTAAAATAATTCATAATGTCACTTATAACATCATTTACAATGTCATTCAAAACATCATTCATAATATTATTTTTAACATCATTTCTAACATACTGCACAAACTCTATCCACCTGGACCTGAGAAATTGAGTGTGAGCAAGTAGGAAATTTTTTTGCCCAGATTTTTATTAACAAATTCTAAAAACAATCTGTCACTAACAGGTTGATGGTCTGACAAGTCCAAAATTAATAAAAAATTATTAAATATTATCAAAATAAAACAATAAAATCATAAAAATATTCATTTCCTTTTGTTTGAAATTCATTGAAATGTCATCTTCATGGTGAGGAGAATGGGGAAAAAAGTAGATGATCAAATGAGTCATTAAATTATTATCAATTAGTAATTAGTAATATGAATTTATTTTTTCATTTGTTACATTTATTGACTGTTTGGAGAAGTTAAAAATAATTAAAAGTGTTTTTTCCCCTCAATCTGTCATCCGTTTGAGATGAGTGCAAAAAAAAGGAAAACACATGGCAAAAACAGCAATACTTTGAATATATTATATAACATATACAGAATATTTACATTTTATCTAGATTTTGTGTAGTGGCTCCCTAGATATACACTCACCGGCCATTTTAATAGGAAGACCTGTACATTCATGTGATTATCATGAGGCAGCAACACAGAGCTTCATTAAATAACACAGAAACTGCACTCACTGATTGAGCAGCATTTCTGAGGGCAGAAATACCTCATTGATGAGAGTGGGTCAGAGGAGAATGGCTAGACTGGTTCAAGCAGACAGGAAGGTTATGGTAACTCAAATAACCACTCTTTACAGCTACACTGAGCAGAAGAGCATCTCAACACATCGTACCTTGAGGTGGATGAGCTATAACAGATCACATCAGGTTCCAGTCCTGTCAGTCAAGAACAGGGATCTGAGATTATAAAGGGCATCATCGAAACTGGACAGGTGAAGATTTGAAAAAGACCACAAGATCTTTTCAATCATACATTCTTCAGCTGTGCAGGTGTTCCTATTAAAGTGGCCAGTATACACACACACATATAGATATACACACACACACACACACACACACACACACAAATGTATACAGTTGCGGTCAGAAGATTTCATACAGCCATCACGGACAGGAACGTCATGGCAATATTGGACTTTCAGTGATTTCTTTGAACTGTTCTTTTTCTGGGGGAACATTATTGTACATCTTAGTGTACATCTTTTATAAAGAAAAACAAGGATTTGCTGCTCCAGTTATAATTTCTTTTGGCTTTTCAGAAATCAGCACAGGGACAAAATTATACATACAGGGTCAAAACTGTACATACTAATCACTTAGATTATTCATTCTGTGGTGCTGAATATTCCAAAATGTCTTTTAACTTGCCAAGGCCAAGACCTCTTAACTTCCTGTTAGTGAGCATGAGTGACTACAGCTAGTAGCTTGTCTGTGCACAACATAAAAAGGGGTTGTTTGACAAGTACAAATTAATGGGAGGTGTAGCAACTTTGCCAAAGTCTGGAAGAAGACCAAAACTGTCACTCTCAGATGAGAGGGAATTGGTTGGGATGGTCTGGAACAACCCAGGAACCATCAAACCATGAAACTGCTGGAACACTTTCTAGAGTCAAATGAGTTTTACATCTCCATGGACTGAGAGGCTGTTGTCCAAGGAAGAAGCTCCTGCTCCAAAATCCACACCTTCAAGCTTGACTAAAGTCTTTGGCTGACCACATGAACAAAGAAAAAGCCTTCTGGAGGAAAGTTTTAAGGTCAGATGAGACAAAGATTCAGTTGTTTGGCCACAATGACCAGGTTGTACCATCAAGCTCTGAGGCTGTTTTTGTGCCAGTGGAACTGGTGTATTACACAATAGTGGAAGAATAATGAAGAACCTCAGAATTCTTCAGCACAACCTCAAACCATCAGCTTGATGGTTGAAACTTGGACACAATTGTGTGCTCCAACAGGACATTGACCACAAACACACATCAAAACTGGTTGTGGAATGGATAAAGCAGGCTAACATTGTGCTTAAAACAAATCCTGACCTCAACCGTATGGACTGTGCTTAAAAATCAGGTCTGTGCCAGGAAACACACATATTTAATTGAACAAGTTCTGCCAGGAGAAGTGGTCAAATATCCAGAACATAACAGAATATAACAGAATATAACCGAATTCTGCCAGAAGCTCGATGATGGCTACCAAAAGCGTCAGGTCAAGGTGAAACTTGCTAAGGGACCAAATATTTTAAGCAAATATTAGGTGTGCTGTATCTATATTTTTGACTTTGTGATGATTTGAGAAAACCCAAAATAAATGAAAACTTGGGCACCAAATTCTTGTTTTTCATTCCCCAGAAAAAGAGCAGTTCTAAGAAATCATTGGAAGCCCAATATTGCCATGACACTCATTATGTCAATGATGACTGTATGTAAATTATGTAAATATATATCTAGAACTTTTAATATATATTATATAAATATATAAGCTATATAAGCTTTCTTATATATATATATATATATATATATATATATATATATATATATAAATTTATATATGTGTAAATACAAACATCGGCTGTATGGATGATCAACTGTATGTTTTTTGACTATTAGTGACATTTTGAGATTCCAGATTTTATACTCGTGTGAATCCAGATTCACCTTTGCAGTTCATTTCTTTTTTGTAAATCACTGAAAGATGAAATCTAGTAATGTGATATAACCTGATACAGTGTTTTTTTAAAGATCTGGTAAAATTATACCCAAAGTGTGTTGAAATGAGCCATTCTGAATTGAAACACAACATTTATCCAGACTATCTGTTCTCGGCTTCAGCTCTTTGTTGATCAGGCTCTCTTGTAATGAAGTAACTCTTGTGACGTAGTAAAAGAAAGGTTTTTGTCGCCGCCTGATGGACAGAGATGTGACCTGTGAGAGACCAGCAGTCACGTCAAACCCTGAACTGACGAAGCTGGAGCTTTCACTAGGAGGCTGATCCAGCCAGTCGCTCTGCTACATCAGAATAAAACTCCTAATGACTTCATATGATGTGTTTAGAAAATGTTTTTTTTACTCTTATGACATCTGAGGCAAATCCTGGAGTTTTCCATTTTGCATGCATGTCGCTTTGACGTTAATACTGGCATTTGCGCTTGTCGTGGATTCAGACTCTTTATCACGCAGTCCATCATTTTCTCCCCTCTCATGCTGGTGGTTCTGAGATTTACGAGATGCCCATTCACGTCCTGTGGCCTCAAAGAGACGTGCCATGAAGGCCAGACCCCCCTGGCGCATGTACTCCTTTCCTACATACATATACAGGATGGGGTTAATGCAGCTGCTGATGAAGGCCACTGCAGCAGCGAAGGGTCTCATCATCATCCGGATTCCACGTCTGAGAGGATGGAAGGAAGAAAGTTTAGCCTGGCTTCATACATATACACATCTTCTAGTGAATGTACAACCCTAATTCCAAAAAAGTTGGGGACGTTGAGCAAATTGTAAATTAAATCAGAATGCAATGATATGGAAATCTCATAAACCCATATTTTATTCACATCAGAACATAGAAAACATATCAAACATTGAAAGTGAGACATTTTGCTACTTCATGAAAAATATTGGCTCATTTTGAATCTCATGACAGCAACACGTCTCAAAAAAGTTGGGACTAGGGCAATAAGAGGCTGGAAAATTAGTGGTACAAAAAAAGCAACAGCTGGAGGAACAATTTGCAACTAATTAGGTCAACTGGCAACAGGTCAGTAACATGACTGGGTATAAAAAGAGAATCTTAAAGTTGCAGTGTCTCTCAGAAGTAAAGATGGGCAGAGGACCACCAATCCCCCAATACTGCGTCGACAAATAGTGGAGCAATTACAGAAAAAAGTTCCTCAGGGTAAAACTGCAAAGAGGTTGAATATAACATCATCTACAGTACATAATATAATCAAAAGATTCCAAGAATCTGGGGAATTCTCTGCGTGTAAGGGAGAAGGCTTTTCGGAAACCAGGGGCGCCGTGTCATTCGGACTACAGAGGAGAAGGACCACCCAGCGTGTGATCAGCACTCACTTCAAAAGCCATACTTTATTCATAACAGATGTGAATAAAAGATTGGTTTATGAGATTTCCATATCATTGCATTCTGTTTTTATTGACAACTTGCACAACGTCCCACCTTTTTCGGAATTGGGGTTGTACAGAGCATAATGAACTGAATTTGTTCAAACTTGGGGCTTGTTCTCTCTCCCTTGTAAATTACAGCAAGAATAGCCAATTGTGGGAGTCTGTGAGCTGGCGTATGCGGAGGTGGGCGGATAGTGCCGTTCTTCCAAGCGTGTTATAGTTTTGACACTGTTCAAAAAAGATGTTTCACATGTTTCAGAGGAAGCACGTGTGGTTAGTAGCTGGCTGGTGGATGGGAATTGGTAGGGGACCAGTTTGTTGGGGTGGGAAGAACCTAATTTCCTTGGAACTAAAATAAAAAAGTGAACATAGAATCTCTTTATTAGATTTAATTTAATCTAGGTGTGTGTTTTTGTGTGAATGCAGCTTACAGTTTTTTTCTCTCAAGCAAATTTTCAGACACCTGTAGAAAGAGAAGTTTAGAACGGGTTTTATTTTAAAAGGTTTAAGATCATTTTATCTGCTAATCAAAAACAATGGAATCCAAACACACACAAACACTCAAACACCTGCAGCATGTTGACGACATGGTACGGCAGCCAGAAGAGTGCGAAGGTGACCACGATGATCAGAATGAGTTTTTCACTGCGAATGCGTCTTCGAAAGCGCGTGCGGCGAATCCTGAGAAGAACCCGTCCATAACTGGCCAGAATCAAGCTGTACGGCAGCAAGAAGCCCAGGACTGTCTCCATCGAGTACTGCATCACCGCCTTAAACACACACACTTGGTTAAATGTAAAACTTAAAGTTGCACGAAGTTCTACAAAATAAGTTGCCCAATGTAAATGTAGCATCAGAGGTCGCATTATGAACAGTGCCTAATGAACTAATAGAGTAAGCTTGTACTTCTCTATAAACTGATAATAATATTAGCATAAGATTAGCTGTGGTTTAACATATCAGCTCATTTTTGTTGCCAAATATACGCCTTAAAAAATTTGAAAGAGGAAAAAGTCCTAACAAAAGTGTCTTTACTAAACAGTTGTTCCATTCCGGTAGCTTTTCCAAGTAGCTTGCCAATGTTTATGTTATTGTTTCTATGGTAACTACTTACACAAAGACTGGTAACGCAGACACTCGGATTATAAACGGATTAAAAAAAGTTTCTAATCTCCGAGGATTACAAATCTTAATGAGAGGAGTCTCCAGTGCCAGGTTTTTGTAATAGCCAGTAAATTTTCCTATGTGGGTACATTTTCAGGACACAGGAGTTTACACTGTGTGGTTTGTTGGTCACATGACAGACTATCCATCAATTCATCCATCTATTATCAATAGGGTCTCAGAGAAGCTGGAGCCAATCCCAGCTGCCTTTGGGTGAGATACGGGGACGTGACATACTTTTTTTTTGGTCTTATAACTGCAGGAACGTAACTAAGAACAGGAATCTATCTTGCTTCGTGGATTTTCCACAACATTAAATGTAACTATAAACTATAAAACAGATTGAAAGTCTTAAATTAATGAACAGTTGTCAGTGGTGATATAAAAGGATGTGCTGTTATGGTAAAATAATCACCTTTGGAGTAGTAACATTAATTCCACTCCACCACATCATTGATTGTTTTCCTATGACAGCACTCCATGTAGTGTTTAATTCCATACCAACGTAACATTTTATTTAATTTAGAAAGTGAAGTTGCTTCAATTTCCTTTAAAAAAAAATAAAAAATGATGCATTTTTGTTAGCTCACATAATCAGGCTTGGCATGGTGACAGTCACACACAGTTGTGTTGTTTATGAATTTGACTTCTCTAAACACCAAAACGGGCACAGCCAAAGCCAAAGCCAGGGTCCAGATCACCAAAAGTGTCCGGACAACAGTCTTGCGCTTGCTGAAGGCGGCGAGATGTTGCGGCCACACCACGGCCACCAGCCTGTGCAGGCTCATCAGCGTGATCAGGAAGATGGAGGCGTACATGTTGGCGCAACAGAAGTAATACAGGACCTTGCACATGGCCAGGCCGAAGATCCAGGTCCGCTGGATGAGGTAGGCGATGAAGAAAGGCGTGAGCACCATGAGCATGCCATCTGCGCAGGCCAGGTTGAGGATAAGCGTGGTGGTGACCGAGTGGCGTTGCGTTCGTGCCACAATGCTCCAGATGACGAAGAGGTTGCCAGGAATGCCGATGAGGACGGCGATGGTTAGGATGAAAGCTCCTGCAATGGTTCCTCCAGTGCTGCTTAGGATGGTTGTGTTGAAAATGGATGAGGAGGTAGACATGGGGTTGGAGATGGGTAAAGAAAAATTAAGTTCTGGTTTTGGCGTGAAGTTCATGATTATGATGATGATGATGATGTTGATGATTATGATCTGGAAAAAGAAACACACGACAACATGTTAATACTCACAGCTGTTAATGTGCTTCACAGACTAATCATTGCTAATACCTGCTCATTAACTAGTTCTCCAATAGCTAGCAATAATAATAATAATAATAATAATAATAATAATAAATAGTATAAAAGTATAAATAGTATCAAATTGTTTTATACTATTATTAAAGTGATATAAAAGTAATATAAACAATGCAATGTAAATTAAAGTAAAAAAACATATTTTTAGCAGTTTTTTTTTTTAAATCAATGACAGATGGAACCAGAGAGATGTTTGTTGGCGTGTTGCAAAACTGGCTGTCTCAGATTTTTAATGGTTTTTTAGATCCACCACGGACATTAAAGGTACATTATAACTAGAAGTGCGAAAAATGTTTGTTGATAAAAGCTTTGTGGTGGCATGTTTCACCATCACCCCCCACTCAGAAACACGAGCTGACATAAACGTGATCAAGACCCAGATGAGTGATTGGTGGTTAGCAGTCTGTCTTTCTCTAACATTGACTTCAAACAAGGTCTGTCTCTCGAGACAGGCTTCATCACAGAAGTCCATTATTTCCATTAAATCACCATTAAATACCACATCTTATTACCCAAAAGCCATCTTCACAGACCACCAGCCTCCTGTAGGGCCAATAAATCCATTAAAACCCCTTCTGCAATAACTCATGGCTCGCTTTTAGGACCATTTACATTGTGATATCAAATATTTAGAAACAAAATGCCATTACTGACCACTCCAAAACTCAAGAAACCTCTAAAAGCATGTGGAAAAAGTGGGAAAATTCACAAAATACAGATATGTGAAAATATTACTCAATTAAAAGTGGAAGCAAACAAATATATTCAAGTGAAAGTCACAAAGATGCCTGTTTTAAATGTAGTCAAGTATTGAAAAGTCAAAAAGTGAATGTTTTTAACTGATGACAGTATGCAATGTTGTGTTTTCATGTGCAAACTAAAACTGTAAGAGGATATAATTTTTGTTTAAAGCAGCTATGCTCTCTTCTTTACCTGAAAACCTCATTCACTCTCTTTAAGATTGCTGCCCATAAGCGTGACGAATGCTATGTCGCTTGCTAATCAATTAATCAGAATTCAAATATGGTGTGAACAACCAATATTTGCCAGTCTAAATTGGTCAGAAGTTAGGAAGTATTTATGAGTTGCCTTAGTTAGTGTCAGCATTAAGACTAGGTCCTACCAATGTTCTTTTAAGAGCAAGAAACAAAAACTACAACGCTTACGTGTCCTATATTACCTCAGCACTTCATAGAAATACGATACAGATCATCAAAATAGGTCAACGCCACCACAGTGCCAATGCAACCAGGTTTATGTCCTTTAACAAGAAAAATAGGTCACGTCCGCTATGATGCATACCAAATATCTAGGCTGGAGCCGTTATTGTAGGTGTCAGATGTACCTACAAGGCACAACCAGAGATAATATTCATCCATCCATCCATCCATCCATCCATTATCTATACCGCTTTATCCGTCTGGGTCATGGGGGAAGCTGGAGCCAATCTTTTCGGGCGAGAAGCGGGGTACACCCTGGGTAGGTCGCCAGTCCACCACAGGGCCAACACAGACAAACAACCACACACGCTCGCATTCAC
>JAQQZX010062556.1:0-12757 GCA_030068355.1 Notoglanidium maculatum | reverse complement strand
GACTAAAGACTTACCTCTTTCGGAAGTACTTGGACTAGCATTTATTCTTCACTTTAATATTTAAAAAAAAAAAAAAAAAAACTTTCTGTATTACTTGCCAACAGTTTTTAGTGTGATGGCATTCTTTAGCCCAGGTCCTAATGAGCCGGTATCAGAATATACTTACTGATAGAGACTTCAAAGCACTTATGTAAGTCACTCTGGATAAGGGCGTCTGCCAGATGCTGTAAATGTAAATGTAATGCAGGGGCTGATGGGTAGTGTAGTCTAGTTGAATATTTTGTAATATTCGAAAGTTCAAACAGGCACTTTCCAGCACTGTCATGACCCCCCATGTATTTTCAGGGAACTCCCGTGCTCATTCTTTTGAGGGGTAAATCAATTACTTTAAATTCTTTTAAACTCTGCACGTTGTCATAAAATATGTTATCAGATTTACTTGGAACACAAAATTACTTTACGCTCACTGTAAATAAATGCTGTACAATTTGTGTATTTTTAATTTACTTGCACCAGAGTTACCAGTGAAATTGCTCTACTTTACTGAATACCACTGTCTGTCCAAAGCAAGTTACAGCTGCGCAGTTTTAGGTTTAGGATCTTGCTCCAGAACCCAATCACAGTAGCCACGGCTGATACAAATTTGGAGTAGAATTGCCGTGGTAACTACACCACCCTGAGAAAACCAGGGAACCTATTGGTTTGACCCAGTGACAGATAAAACAATTAATCTCTGTGTTGCTGCCCAATCACAAGCCATCCACCTGACCAAAAGAAAACAGGCAGAGATGTGAATTCCTAAACATGTTCATATTTATTGCAAGGAAAAAGAGAACAAAAACATTTAAAATCCATTGCAAGAAAGAAAAAGCATTAACAATAATTAAAAACTCTCTGCAGCTTTACTATGGTCTAATAATATTCTCAGCTAATCAGGTAGTTCCCCGCAGCCAAGGCCGGACTTTAGGCAGGGCTGCAGCCCAGGGGCCCGAGCTACAGAGGGGCCCAAAATAAGTTAAATATATTAATAAATGTGCATGCATTTTATTTTCTGCAAAGTTCTTTATTCTTGTTCTCATTCTGTAAACGTGTTGTCTAAGTCAGAAGATGGAATTTGATTGGGAAAGAGTCATTTGATTTGTTAAGAGTATGTCTAGCCAAATTTGACGTAGTTAATTATGTTCACTTTTGTCAGTGGGAGGGTTAAAAGTTCTAACCAGTAAAGTAGGTTAACTTCACTAGCTAATGTAAGTAAAAATATAATGAATTTATGAGTAAAATAAAAACAAATCTTCACTTTTACTTTTTTCATGTTATAAAGTATGCATATATTGAGTCCCCCAGTTCACGATTGGAGTCACAATATTTTAGAAAAAAGAAAGTTAAAAGAAATTTGTTTAACAAAAAATATGGCATTTATTTTCCCATTATTTATCAACTTGATAATTCGTTTTGTTAAATAAAAAACCACCTACCTTGCATCTCTTCTCTTTAGCTTTCAGCAATGTGTACAAAGAGAGCACCTGATTCTTGTTCAATCTTTTTGTAAAGTCAATCACACAAAACTGTTTCCCATTTTACATCTGGGTTTTTGCACTTCAGCATTACAGCTGCATTACTTCTGCCTGTGGTGACATCACATGTATTTCCACTATTGTACGTTACTGTGCCCTCTGCTGTCTAAACAACGCAAGCTAGGAAAAACTGTCAGGTTAAACACAGTTCATTTATTATTTCCATCCACTCAAATCATCTAACATATTTACTGTGATTTATTGATTCACAATATATTGTTATATGCCTATTATATAGATAGCTACGATCACTGTGGGTAAAATATCCCCAGGCGAAGAGGCACTGAGCCAGACTTCGAGAATCCTGACCACAGAAATCTCCAAACAATCAGGTCAGGTCATCACTAATGTCAACGTCATTCTGAGGATCCTCACAGCACTGATCCTGCTCACCTGGGAAAGGTAATGTTAGATGATTTAGTCCAAGCATCTCACTGTAAATATCTAGGCTTGTGTGTCAGTGCTGTTCCTGGTTTTGTGGCAATAGGCTAATAATTGACTGTTTACAAACCTAGTAAATAATACATGGACTTCAGTAATAAGTGATTTTAAATTGGAATGTCATTTGATATTCCAATTTAAAATCTAATTTTCCATTATTATTAAGGACATCTATATAAGCATGTGACCTCATTTTGAATATTTCAAATATAATTTTTAAAGTAAATACTAATTTTTGTTATTATGATGAATAGCCTAACAATGCCAAATTATTCTAAACAGAGTTACTAACCATGCCATGCAGCAGTTGGGGTCATCAGGAGACCTCTGTGATGTAATTTCCTGTTAAATCATCTTCTTGAATAATATTAATAAAATGGCTCCTTGAATCTTGGTTACACCACTTTGAAACTTCAGGAAGTTCATTTGACTGACATGATTCCCTAAATCTATTATAATATTCAGCTCAATGGTGTGCCATTACTTTTATTTGCTATTAAATAGTTCTAATGTAAGATTTTGTGAGGTTTTGATGGTATGGTAGAAATTCCAAAAATCAAATTGACTAAGATTATAAGGAGCAGTTGTGCTTAGGACTAACACTCAACATAACTGAGCCAGGATTCAAACCCAGGATTTCTGGCTTATAACACACCCACATCATACTGCTCAACTACAGCTCTGTCATGAAGTCTATGGTGCTTATGAACGTGTAAGAGAGGGAGGAAGGGCGTGGCTTCAACAGATCTCCCCATCTCTTTCTTTTGTCCTTTCTCTTTACTTTTCTCTTCTTCAATTCAAGAAGAGAAACTTCTAACAGTGTTAGAACAAAGTTTGATCCGAAATGATATTGCTCTTGTAAGAACAAATCAATCTGAGATGATCTTGCTCTCAAGTTCGATCTGACTTCAGTGGGTGAAAGTTTCTCGCTTGCGCAGACCCGGGCCCAGGACCAGGGATTGAACACACAGAGACACAGACATGGAATGTAGGAGTATGCTCAATCCAAAGCTGATTGTGGCAAAGACTAATATGTTCCATTATTATTAGTTTCAGTGAAGAGAACGCTTACAGCACACTGACTCATTCTATAAAACTGTGCGCTTCTTACTTTGTGGCAACAGTTAACAGAAGGCCTACATACGTTTGTGATGGTCAGCTTTCCACAAACGTTTGGCAACATAGTGTAGATACTGTAAATTTACAGCAGGTACTTTAGTGTTTGTTGCACTCCAGAAAGATCAGGAAAGTTTGCTAGACATGCACAATCTATAAAGCTGGGACGCAGTGCTGCTGCGAGTCAAAATGTGGTCCTTAAAACTGTATTTAGTTATAATGCTTGTAAGATTTTCTTTGAAGATTTTCTTTTAATAACAAGAAGAAACACTCTTTTTAAAATTAAATTTTTTTAAAAATGCAATGGACATGCATTATAATATTTTTAAAATGAATAAAAATATCTTTTGGAGCTCACAACACAGATATGACTGACACATGCATACACACACACACACACACACACACACACACAAAAAAAATAAAAATAAGATAAACATAAATAAAAATTTGTACACTCCTTTACCCAAAACTTCACCAAAAACTCTGCACATTTTGCACCTCATATTATATTCGGATTAGCGCTGCTCTGTCTTGTTTTTGTCTTGTCTTTTGTCTGCACTGGTTGCATATTTGCACACTTTGTGCCTATGTTGTTTTCGCCATGTTTGCACACATGCACTTTATGTTGTCTTCTATTGTCTACTGTTGCACACATACATATTTTTGTACTTTTGTGTTGTCTTGTATGTAGCACCTTGGTCCTGGAGAGACGCTGTCTCGTTTCACTGTAAACTGTATTACATGTACTGTATGTGGTTGAAATGACAATAAAAGCCACTTGACTTGACTTGCTGCCCTGCTATATGGAGTGGATCAATAAAAAATAAAACCTTACATGTTCATAATTTTTGGCGCATTTTGTAGAGAAATGGTTTCATTTTGGAGCTTTGGGTCGGGCTACTGGCAAAAACCCCTGAGCCGTCTTATCTTGCATCCTTAGTAACTATGAAATAAGTAAAAAATCTCCCACCTACACAACATTTGTGTTGTCTCCTGTGGGATCTGAGTCCTGATGCTCAACCCTGGTCTTATCCAGGTCTCCTGTGAACCTTTCTGAAGAGCTTTATTAAAAATAATACTCCACCTCCTTTTTGTATCTCCATTTGTATTTGTTTAGAAAGCATTATCTTTTCAAACTGGATAATGTGTTCATATTTGTTTACATCGCAATCCTTAAACAATACAAGTGATTTCATTCTTATTTACTCTGACAGTTGGGATTGCAAGCTGAGTGCCAGATGGTATCAACAGAGGTTCATTATTAGAAGTGTATTATTTATTATTAGTGGTGGCAGAAGTTTCTTATTAGAAGTTTATTTGAAGTTTATTATTTATTAGTGGAGTGGAAGTTCATTTCTGTATTTTGTTGTATAATTACTTGTCTAGTGACAAAGTTTAACATAATCTAATCTAATCTAATCTGTTCTCAGTATACTGGACAGCAGTCTGGCCAAAACTTTAAACTGAGACCTGAACATTCATTGAACACAACCAAAGAGCACCAGATGGTAAGTGACACCAAAACACAGAACCGTGTCCGTCCTCAGGTTGTGGATATCGTTTACTGTGTATTTCTTATTTAAAAATATGTTACTTTAAGAATATGTAGCATGTGGTGAAAAAGATTATTTGTTTTATTATTTTAAATGATGATATTTTACATTCTGAATAATTTTTCAGGCGGGAGAATCAACAATAGCAGAAGAGCTGTTGTGTAGACTTGGCCTTGAGAAGAAACATAAAGAGAAACTTACCAGAGCTCACTTTCTTGAAATATCCAAATCCACTTTACTATACAAGGAGCCCAGTGAAGACAATGAACTGGTAAATGCTATCATGCAGCGGTTTTTGACAGGAGATTACACAGCAAGACACATCTCTGTCAAACATGAAACCAACCTGTCTCAGACCAGAGATGGAGGAGGAGGTTTTGCTGCTCTTTTTAAAAAACAGAATGTAAAGACAGAAAGAAAACAGGCTAAGATTCACCCAATGGATGTTCAGATGGCAGTGTTCCTTTGTGCAGATGATTTTCTAAGACAAATCATGGTGAATAAACTGGCACAGTGTCAGTATGCGATCCCTCTGCTGGTTCCCAATCCCTTTAGCGGGAAAACTGAATTTCCTCTCTGGACAATGCGTCAAATCAACAAGAGCTGGAAGTCGACTGACGCTTCAGGGAATATCATCAGCAAGACTCTGCCTGTTTGCAAAGCAGAAACTCCAATGGTGGCTTTCTTCAGGCTTGGTTCTGTTTCCTCGTCCAAGTCTCAGCTGATCAACAACCTGATTAATGAGAAGCACAACACATTTTTCCACAGGCACAGTCCAGGCAGCAGCAGGAACTGTCTACTGATGGATGGAGTGGTGGAGATCGCCTGGTACTGTCCATCTGGGAAAAGCTCTGATTATTTCACTGAATGTGTTGCTTTCTGTAACCTTCATGGTGATTCCAGTAGAGCTGTAACTCAAAGAGACATCCTTACTACCATGGCCTCTGTAAATGTTATACTTTTGCCTAATCTTGAGGAGAATGATAATAATATGAGACTTATAGAAGGGCTTTGGAACTGTCCAACACCTCTCATTGTTGTTCTTACTGATGAAGAGGATGACAATGAAGATGCTGCTTGTGAAATTGATACAGGAAAATACAAAGTGGGACTAAAAAGTAGAAGTCAGGCTAATGTGTCTGTTGTACTGAGAAATGTGATCAGGAAATGTCTCTCACAAAGATCTATGACCTTTAACCTTGAGAACATGACAAAAAACTCAGTGATCTGTTTGGATGAGCACAATGAGGCCTGTCAGAGAGGAAAGGAAGCTGCAAAAAATATAATGGGTTTTCTAGATGGAAAAGATCCACTGACAGTAAAAGAGAATTATCTGCCCTGCCAGGGAAAACTGTGGCATGACTGGTGCCAAAAGAGCAAAGGCTTACGGCGACTTCAAAGTACCAGCATAGAAATAGAGCTCAGCAACAAGAAAACTGAAATGAAGGAAATAAGACTGGAACAGCAGAAACATGGCTTCAGTGAACTCATTGGGTTATTTATCAGTGGTTTAAACTCTCTGTCAGTCAGTGAGAGAAAGTATTTCCTCAGCTGGACTGGAATTTACCTGGATGAGTTCACTTCAGAGAACCTCTCTGCCATCCAACAAGAATATCACCAAAAATGGAGAGAAGTGTTGGCCTTGAAAAAAAAACACACCACAGCTGAAGGACAAGCAAATCTGGACAAATTGAAGGTTGAACAATCAAACTTAGAAAAAATATCAAAAGAATTGAATGATGCTAACTTCGGCTTAGAACACATGCTGAGAGAGATGGGGCAGATTTATGAAGCTTCAGTCTCTGAAGAAAAGAACATGACAGGGAAAGAGGTTGGAAGCATGTCCTACCTGCCTGAACTTGCTGCTAAACTCATGATATCTGGGCACCCGACGGAGCTGATGAACGGTGATACAGCTTATGCTCCTCTAACCTGGGTTTCAGCTGTTTTAGAGAAAGTCATTGAGATACTGGGAGACCAGAGAGTTTTTGTGTTGTCAGTTTTGGGAATTCAGAGTTCTGGGAAATCCACCATGCTGAATGCCATGTTTGGGCTCCAGTTTGCAGTCAGTGCAGGCAGATGCACCAGAGGAGCCTTCATGCAGCTGGTTAGAGTTTCTGAGGATCAAAAGGAAGACCTGAAGTTTGACTACATTTTGGTTGTTGATACTGAAGGTCTCCGATCTTCAGAGCTGTCTGGAGACAACATCCATCATGACAATGAACTTTCCACATTTGTGGTAGGATTAGGAAATATGACTCTGATTAACATCTTTGGAGAGAACCCTACTGAGATGCAGGAAATCCTTCAGATAGTTGTTCATGCATTCCTGAGGATGAAGAAGGTCAGACTAAACCCCAGCTGCATGTTTGTGCATCAGAATGTTTCTGATATTGCAGCTAGAGAGAAGATCATGGATGGAAGGAGACATTTACAGGAAACACTGGATAAAATGTCTAAACTAGCAGCTAAAGATGAAGACTACTGCACAGAAAATTTCACTGATGTCATTACTTTTGATGTAGAGAGAGATGTGAAGTACTTTGCTCAGCTCTGGGAGGGTTCTCCACCCATGGCACCACCAAACCCAGGCTACAGTGAGAACATTCAGGAACTAAAGAGAGACATTCTTTCTTGTGCAGCAAATACAGATGTCCTGAAATTATCACAGTTTCAGAAGCGTGTGAGTGACCTGTGGAATGCTCTACTGGATGAAAATTTTGTGTTTAGTTTTAAAAATGCACAAGAGATATCAGTGTACAGGAAACTGGAGCAGGAGTATGGGAAATGGACCTGGAGCCTGAGGAGTACCATGATGACTATAGAAGATAAAATGCTTAACAGAGTCGCCAGTGGAATCATAAAGACAGTTCAGAGGAAAGATCTTATTGAAGAAATCGCAGAAACCCTTAAGAATGTACAAAATGCATTTAAGCAATATTTTGAAGAAGACAGTGAAAAGGAAACACTGATTCAGTGGAAATGCAAATTTGAGATACAAATCCAGCACCTCCATGATGATCTAATAGAGGAAGCAAAGAGAAAAGTGTATGACAGCATTCAGCAGAAAAGCATTAGACAAAACCTTGATGAGGAACATAAGAACTACGAGACGACACTCTTTGAAAAGAGCAAAGAGCTTGCATTAAAACTTAAAGGAAATGTTAACAACAAAACACATGCAAGTAAAGAATTTGATTCAATGTGGGGAAAATGGGTCTCTAAATTAGCTGACCAAGCTCCAAAAATCAAAGATGTTAACATCACAAAGGACATTCCTGAAGTTCTGGAAGAGTTCTACAAACAGGACTTGGTTCGAAAACGTGCTTCAGAATATAAACACATTGGAAACCTCAGTGATTACAGCAGGTATGTTCCAACTTATAAGAACAAATCATTTAGGCAAACCCTTAAATTTTGGTCTGAAGATTCTCTCACACCAGAAATTAACAAATCAATACGTGATCTAATCATTAAAGTCACTGAGCAAACCAAAAACAAAGTGGAGACATTTCCATTCTCAGCCCAGGGATACAATTCACATTACATTCTATCCATTGCACATGATGTCAAAACCCAGGTGCAGCAATTTGAAGCAAAATTCAAGAAAGATCGAAAGTTACCTGAAGAGGCCTCTGTATTTAACCAAGATTTCTATGTCGATCTCTCACTTTACGTGTGTGACCAGTCAGCAAAACGCATCTCAGAGCTTCACAGGAAATTCAAAGAAGCAAATGATTCACTTATTTACTTTAAAAACAAAAAGTCTGAGTACTTTAACATCTTTCAGAAATACTGGGAGGGAGCAACATCAGCAGCTATACTCGGAGACCGGGTGTCCAGTAAAGTGAAAGAAGCGATTCTGCAGAGCGTCTACAACATGATCGCTAAATTTGTGTGTGACCAGATGAGAGGGAAGCCACCATTTAATGGGAACAGAGCCGATCTGGAAAAACACATTCTGAAGTCTTTAGCAGAGCAGGAGGGAGATAAGGATGAGAGGTTTAATACCTACTTAACATACATGTACCAACCTAAAGTCCACTTTGGGAATTTCATCAAGGCCAGGGTTAAAGAGTTCATGGCAGCTGAAAACCCTTTAGTAGTTTCTGCAATTGAAGACTGCATTGACCACAAACAGAGAAGAGTCATAAGCGCTGCAAAAATGGCAAAAGATAAAGTCAAACTTGTCAATGGAGACACAAATAAGTGGCTAGAAGTTTTTTCTAACAGCCTTGCAGATGAGTTAGGAGATACCAGAGTTCACATGTGTGATGAAGAGTGTAAGGACAGCATTAACTATGAGGTTCTTGTGGATGCTATAAGGACAGAACTCTCAGCTGCTGTTGAAGAACTAAAGGGAAGTTTCAGTAAGCTTTCAGACTTCACCTTGGAGAAGTTCCGAGAAAGACCTGATGAGATTCTAATCAAACACTTCTGCAGGTGCTGCTGGGAGCAGTGTCCTTTCTGTGGAACCGTCTGTACAAGCATCCAAGAAGGCCATCCTGGAGCTCACTATGCTGAGTTCCATCGCTCCTCTGGAATGAAAGGATGGCATTACAGGGGTACAAAAGAATTCTCTATAGAGTTTTGCACAACAAAAGTAGCAAGTAATCAGTCCTTTTACCCATCCAGTGGCTCTGAGATTACTGTTCCTTTTAAACAGTACAGGACAGCAGGAGGTGAATATGCTAAATGGGGCATCTCTGCTGATCCCACATTTGAGCTAGCTTACTGGAAATGGTCTGTTTGTGAATTTCAGATAAATCTTGAAAAGCACCATAACAAAGAGTTTTGTGGCTTGGGGAAGATTCCTGCTGAGTGGAAAAATTACAGCCAGTCAGATGCTGTTAAAAGTTTAGGAATACAGTAACATATTTTAATGAATTATTCACTTTTCTGTGGTTTCTGGCAACCCATGACACAAAACATCTGTATCTGATGGAACAGCAGCCACATTCCTGCTTTATCCTAATGAGAAGGCTCAAGCCACATCCTCATATCAAAATACTGAACTCTACAGCACATTCATGCAATTAAATTTGAGCAATATGTACTCACATCACATACATGATGTACTTTACGTGTATTTACATACATGTATTTTATTTAAGATTAATGTATTAATATGTGAGTGACCTTAATTTACTACATATAAGGAACTATTGCAGTTAATTTGTCAATGATAAGTGGATATTTAAAAAAAAAAAAATAGTGATGTAAAAGTGAGGTGAAGTGATGTAAAATCATTTTCAACATTTACACAGAAACCAATAAAATGAAGCCAGCTTGGTTTTGCTTTTCTTTTTCTGACTTGATTTATCATTTTCATTTCAGTTCATCAATTTATTTTCTTTGCATCACAAAAACCAGTGATTATAACAAGGGTGTGTAAACGTTTTATATCTGCTGTAAGTCTATTGTGAAGTGGCTTTTTGTGTTTCAGTAATTACATATTTTGAAATTATATCAATGGTTATCTTAACTAACGTTATCTAACAGTCAACAAAGTATTAACACATTTATAAATGATTAATCTGCTAATAAATCTGTCTTGATTGATTGATTGATTGATTGATTATTTATTTCAAACATATTCACATTCACCATATTTACATAACATATTTCCAGTCTTTTATGTTTGGAAAGGAGTAGGCTGAAGTATAAACTTATTTAGCCGTACCCCCATCCAATTATTCACAGCTCACTTTAAACACTTTTTGTCAAATAAAGAAAAGACAACACAAACAAAACAGCACTATTACTTTCATATAAAGACAGAACACACCAAATGACACATTTCTTTCAAAAGGAAAGTTTTGCCATTACCATTTCCATCCCAAGTTAAACTGCTCTTCTTCATCCGTATCTTTATTTAGAATTTGTACTTTATATTTTCTTTTAAACGGACTTATGTTTTTACTTAGTTTTAATTCTTCTGTTAAACTGTTCCATAATTTAATCCCTGCTACTGAAACACACATACTTTTTAATGTTGTTTTAACACAATGGATTTTTAAATTCAATTTCCCTCTTAAATTATATCCTCCCTCTCTCTCTGAAAACAATTTCATTATTTTATTTGGAAGTTCGTTATTTCTCGCTTTAAATATTATCTGTGCTGATTTAAATTGAACCAAGTCCGGAAATTATATAGCTCCCATTTTTATAAAAAGTCCATTTGTATGATTTTTGTGTCCTACTTTATTTATTAATCTAATGACCCTCTTCTGCATTATATTTATTGTTTGCAGATTACTTTTATATGTGTTTCCCCACACCTCTACACAATAGCTCAAATATGGTAAAAGTACTGTACAATATAAGGTACACAGTGCTTTCTGATTGAAGATGTGCCTTGTTTTCCCCAGGATGGCCAGCTTCTGTCTTCAAAATTTACTTGCAGTTTTACTGTTTGTGCAATAGATGGAGAAGCAGATACAGTTATTTTACATAAATAAGATAAGATGAGATAAACTTTATTGATCTCCGTAGGGGAAATTCATATATTAGAGCAGTTCAAAGCAGAAGAAGAATTACAATAAGAATAATAAAATTAAAAACAAAAAAATTTTTTTTAATAATAAATACAAAAAATATAGATGTAGGCAACAATAATGGGGCCAAGCATGCTACCATGAAGTAAATGCCCTGAAAATGAATTCATAAAGAGGAAATACAAGAACATAGGAACATAAGAACACAGATCATATGCTATAAGCTAACACTCTGAATGAAATGTTCAAGACAAACTGCAACAGCAGCAGATCAGAAACAAGTATGGGAAGTAAATCTCTGTTTTTAAATGCTGCCTAAAACAGGTAGATGTTCTGGAGTCCTGGAGGCTTTGAGGTAGCAAGTTCCAAAGTTTAGGTGCTAAAAACTAAACACTCTGTTTCCCAAAGAAGACAAGCAAAGGTAAAGCATCCGTAGGAGACCAGCACCTGCAGACCTGAGGGAGTGGACAGGTGTATAAGGGGTTGAAAACAGTTTGTGGAGTTCTGTTCATTATACTAGGTCAACATAAAAAAAAACATGGACAGCATCCGTCTCTAAAAAGTGAAGCCTCTACAAGTCTAGTGCCCCTGCTGGCTGGCTGCAGTACAAGTCAAGTCAAATTATTAAGTGGCTTTTATTGTCATTTCAACCATATATAGGTGACACAGTACATACATGAGGCAACATTTCTCTAGGACCATAATGCTACATATAATACAAAACAGAATTACAGAAAGTGCATATGTGCAAACATTATAGACAGTGCAATAAATAACATAAAGAAGTGTGACAGGTGACAGTTCAGCACTAACAAAACATGTGCAAAAACTGCAGAGGAAGTGGTATGTAATCCTGTGTGTGTGTGTGTGTGTGTGTGTGTGTCTGTGTGAGTGTGTGTGTGTGTGTGTGTCAGTTGTGTCAGTAACTCCCTGAGTTCATGCCAAGGCAAAAGTTCCGTATGGGGGCCCCTAATGACACACCTGCCCCTACAGGCCCAGGACCCCTGTGGGAAAACCTTGTTTGGCGCTCCGGGAGTAGGGCCTTTGGGGGGGGAGTTCTGTCAAGAATCTGCCCCTTGTTGCAAGTGCGGCGTGCATTGAGGAAGCAGCCACGCTTCTATTATCTCCGCCGTGCGCAGCGCGGAAGCACGCACTTCCGCATTTCGGCGCGAAAGACAGAGGACTACAGCCCCCACAAGCACCTGCTCCCAGACATTGGAACTGTTAAGGGGAGACAGGTGTATCTTGTTCCACGGACTAATGACGCCGTGTTTAAGAGACTGCCAATTACACTTCGTCCTCGCGAAGCATTGACTTTCCGTTGTGTTGTCTCCCATGCGTTTTGATTACCTGTGCTTTGATTCTCTGTGTTTGACTCTGTTTTGCTGTTTTGGATTACTCTTTTAGATTACCCCTTATTGGACTCTGTTTGCCGATCGCTCGACCCGTTTTCGATATTGGATTACTCTACTGCCTTCTGTTTTTCTGTACCTCTGCCTGAATTCAATTCAATTCAATTTTATTTGTATAGCGCTTTTAACAACAGACATTGTCTCAAAGCAGCTTCACAAAA
>JAQQZX010062468.1:0-12763 GCA_030068355.1 Notoglanidium maculatum | reverse complement strand
GAATGTAAGGAGGAGATCTTTGCCAACAGACACTACAGAGGAAGTGACTTTGAGAACGTTCCTGCTGCCTCACCTCACCACTGTCAGTTCCTGTGTAGCACACATCCCCGCTGCACTCATTTCACATACACAACTTCCAATTATTCCAGTGATCCCAAGTAAGTGCTACTTAGATAAAGAGGACTAATAAATACATCTGTAAGACTTTTATATCCAAAGTTTAATTAAAGCAAAAATGAACAATAGAAACACTACTTGTCTTCTACTCCAAGCAATCTCCAAGCAATAGGGGAATGTAGAGACAAAATGTAGACTTAATCTACATTAAGTCTCACTTTGGTGCTGTCAATAAGGCTTAGGTCATGACAATCTTATAAAAACACCATCTCATAAATTCTATGGATTGTGAGGGTGCTTAATTTTTTTTAGAAATCAACTGAGATGCTAAGGAAGTAGTGGAATGTTTCTGCACTACAGCTGAGGATCATATTATCCCATCAATGTTAATGGCAAGGGCTGTGAATTTATACAGTAATGATTTGGGATGAGTAATGCATATTAAAGGAAAAAACTGGGTTTCATCCATAGATTATGTCCTAAAAATGTTAGATAATGGCTGTTTGGAGCAGTGAAAAGAAAGATTGCAAAGAATAGTGCAAATAATAGCAATAAAATGTCTGCTAGTGCGATAAGATCTTAACCAGGCAACAGTCTGTAACACCAATGGCTGAAATATAAGAAATGAATGATTTTCAGTACTAAAAGAAGCACAGACATCAAGAAGGATGTTAAGAGTTCAGGTTAGTATCCATTAACTTCTGTTTAGCATCCAATGAAGTTCTTCAAAAGTATTGTGTCAACCCATCTGCAGTGACCTTCTCATGCTACACATTGTAGTTAATGTAGTTAATCTATATTTTCGTATATTTTTCCACCCCTGGTGCTCTGAAAGCCAGACTGAAATGGATCTGTCTTATATTCAAATGCCCTGAATAATTTCAAACTGATTTTTCCCTACAGGATCAATATGCATTGTTTCCTGAAGCACACACATGATATAAGCCAGCTAGTGGCACTTAGAGAAGAAGAACTGTTTTCTGGATTTCCAACACGAGAGTGCAAGCCCTCAAATGGTTTGATTTTTTTTTACTTGAGCATGCTGAGGCCCTACAGTTTAACCTATAATGCTTTGCCTGGTGTTTGCTTATTAATTTTCTTTTTTTTTTCTCTCTCCCAGTTTGGGCTACAACACGCTATGAAGGCCTTCATTTCGCAGGCCATGATTACCGTAATTTTAAAACAAACACGTCTGAGATCTGTCGAGAAAGGTGCACGAAAAACTCAGATTGCCACTTTTACACTTATGTCCTACCATCTTACCATGATGAGAGTATCAGGTAAATATATAATGTAATCTGTATTGTGCTGTGAAATAAACTCAAGTCCACAAGTTAAAAACAATAACTTGATGAAGTAGTGTGAGATATAAGGGAAAAAAATAAATAACTTACTCATTTTAAAAACTTTTTATTAATGACTTATTCGTCTATTTGTGAGTGGGCATCATGCAAGAAATTTTAATTTAAGTTCAATGATAGAATTGCAAGTCACTGAAACATACCACTACACTCGGTGTGCTTATCTCCCCATTTCAGGTCCTTCTCAGTATATGTGCTTAACTGTATGCTGAATATGCATGTATCCCAGCATATTTTTGCAGGTAAAAGTTGCTGATCTCTTTGCAGGGAAAAATGTTTTCTAAAATTCCAATGGACTGTTCCAATACCGTCAGTTCTCATAAAAACACCTGGTCTTGTGTCAGGTTTTTCAGATTCACTGTATAAGACTAAAGAAGGTAAGCAATTGTTTTCAAGGTATATGTTGATATATAATTCTACAAATGGTATAATTAATATAATAATTGTAATTTAACACAATTGCTTTTCACTTTCTTTTCTTTACATTCCTTCATAGAATGTAAGGAGGAGATCTTTGCCAACAGACACTACAGAGGAAATGATTTTGAGAACGTTCCTGCTGCCTCACCTCTTCACTGTCAGTTCCTGTGTAGCACACATCCCCGCTGCACTCATTTCACATACACAACTTCCAAATATTCCAATGATCCCAGGTAAGTGCTACTTAGAAAAAGGAGAATAATAAACAAAATTAAAAAGAATTCAAATTATTTAAATAAAATTTTTTTTAAAAATCCTAATTTAACTGCATCTAAATAGGCCATATTTGTCTTTGTCTTTGTTATGGCAAAGTAATTCAAAATATTAAAGTGAACAATGGAAAACTACCTGTCTTCTACACCTCCAAGCATATTCATTTACAGTTTAATCTACTTTAAGTCTTCCTTTAGTGCTGTCAGTAACAATGTCTATTGAAAACACAATCTTTTGTAAATCCTATGGCTTTTAAACGAGATTCATTTGTTAGAAATTAATTGAATTGTTAAGGAAGCCCTGAATATTTCAAAATTGATTTTCCCTACAGGATCAATATGCATTGCTTCTTGAAGCACACACAAGACGTAAGCCAGCTAGTGGCAGTTAGAGAAGAAGAACTTTTTTCTGGATTTCCAACACGAAATTGCAAGCCCTCAAATGGTTGGATTTTTTTCTACTTCAGCATGATGAGACCCTACAGTTTAGCATATCATGCTTTGCCTGTCCTTCTTTTAATTTATCCTTTTTTCTCCCAAAGTTTGGACAACAACAAATTACCAGGGCCTCCACTTTTTGGGCTATGATTACCGTGATCTTAAAACGGACACGTCTGAGACCTGTCAAGATATGTGCACAAAAGACTCAGATTGCCATTTTTACACTTATGTCCTACCATCTTACTCTGATAAAAATATTAGGTAAATATCTAATATAATCTGTATTGTACTGCTGTAAAGTAAGCTAGTCAAAAACAATGACTTGATAAAGAACAAAATAAACTCCAAACTTAATTTATAAAATTATTAATTAACTTATTTCACAATGATGAGTCATTTATCTATTTGTGAGTGTGTGTCTGTTTTTCCACATGCATTTAAGTCCATGTTTGTGTTATTCCAGGCATGGATGTTACTTGAAGCAAGACATGACTCTACCCAGACCTAAAAAGGTGGTGTACAGGCGTGGTGTTTCATCTGGCTTCTCTCTGAGGAACTGTGAAACTAGTTAGGATGAATCTACGACCCACCTTGGTTTGTTGGTTTAAGTGTTACAAACAACAGTAACAAATTAATGTACCTTTTTTTTTTTTTTAATTTGACAAGAAATTACACGTAATGGAAGGGACTGGTCAATATTCCACTTTACAAGTTAAAGTATTTGTAAGTGATATTTTTAAACATTTTACCAATCAAAAAGGGTGATTTTATTCATTGAAGTTGTCTTGAGTCTTTCCCCAGAAAATACAATGACATGTAAAATGGGACTATTGATTAAAATGTTTTGGTCATCAAGTTTTTTTGGGCAATTCTGATGTATACACCATGGGCCTGCCTGTATCTCTTAAGGACTGACAGCTTTGGGATGTGTCTTTAGGTAATGATGGATGGGAACAATTACAGCCAGTTTATACAATAATATGCTTAAGAGTATACAAAATAATAGTATTTTGCTGTCTAATACTTATCCAGCTATTAAGGGCTTTCAGAATCTCAAGGCTTTTGTGTTGTGTATTGTTTTGAGTATTGTCTTATTTCACTTAATATGAATATAATTTCAGATTATGCCTTGTTATCTTTCCAGTCATATTATCCAGCCAGTCAATACTAATTAACCACTTCTTTAATGCACTGGATTAAATTACTCTAATTCAAGATATGTTGATAAAAATAAATTAATTGTTAAGTAGTAGCCATACCAAGCCAGAATTTACCCTGCTGTTTTCTTACTGTTGTGTGGAAACGTTCAATCTTGGCTAATGAAAACAACTCATAGCACATTATTATACCCATAAATTTAAGAGTGATGATTTGTTTTTACGTTGTTTCAGGAAAAATGGTACCTGATGTGTAAGATGAGGGAAATTACAACAAGGAGAATATAATATATGGAATAAGTGCACTGACTGGGCACTGTATAACAGTGTAAACTGCTATGATCAAATAAAGGCTATTGAATCTAATGCCATTCAGCATTTAGTGAGGAACATCCTTTCAGCTGAAAACAATCAATTTGATCAATATTAAAATTATCTGTTAATGCTTAACAATAAATATATATAAAAAAAAATTATTTGTGTGTTGTAATCAATTGTGGACAATTTAAAAGATATTTTTATTTTTAGATGATTTTTGTCCTATACATTTTAAACCAATATTATGATGAGGAGAAGTAAAGAGTAAAATCACATTTCATGCTTCATTCCTTTGAAATCCTGCTTGATTTTAATCAGTTCCAAACCACTAGAGGGAGGGATAAGTAAGCCATGTCATAGGGTAATGGCAAAGAACTACCACTACTAACAGCCCCAGCATCCATTATCTGACACTAAGCACTTATATGGAATCAATTTTAATCAAACCATCCTCTCACATGTTGCATTTATTATAAATATTCCATTGGTTTACCAATTGCCTCATGTTTTTGAAAGAAAAATTAAAAAGTATTGTCCTAAGAATCTGTCAATTTTGTCAAAGCTAAGCATTTTGGGCTTTGGAATGTCATTTTTTTAATGGATTAAAAAAAACTGTCCTTTTAGACATAAATTAATCAATAATGTAATTGCTGCCTCAGTAAAGCAGATAAATGAGCAAAATATGAAGTACATCTTAACACAAAATTATGTTTCCACCTGCCTTCAAAATGAATCTCTGCTTTAAAATTCCTGATCAGACACACTGCACTGGGGAATACTGTATGATGATTTTGTTCACATGCACTATATAGCCAAAAGTATGTGGACACCCCAACAAAAGCTTGAGTCCAGGAGCCGCAGCCACATCCATTGCTAACAGGTGCATAAAACTCAAACACTTTGCCATGCAATCTCTAGTGGGTGAGAACCACACAATTCATTGCCAAGTTGTCCTTTTTAATGGTGCAGCACAAGTCCTCCCACATCAACACCTGGAACTGGCGGTGTGCAAAGGACTGCTTTTTTAATGCCTTATTGTGTAATGAACTTAGTTGGTTCTGTTTCTCCAAATCTAAGCACATTAGTAATTGAAACCACAGCATGACCAGAATACTGAAATTGAATGAATGAAAGAATTATTTAACATAGTAAATAGAGGTGAAGCCTCATATGAATACATAATTCAGAATGAATGGTTAACGTCTTGAGATTTATGGTGGTAGAGTTCATAACAAATGACAAAAACAAAAGGAAGAAAACCCTTCCAGTTTTGGTAACATCCAATTCGCCTTAGCTCTCTGTATGAAAACAGGAAGCAGTGTTGCATGCTTTCAAGATTCCAGTCTCTGTGTTTCAAGATAACTTAAATAAATCAGTATATAATATCTAATGTTGTGTTTGTGTTTATTGAAACAACGTGCTTGTACGTACACATTCCTTTCTCAGTCAGGTTCTAATTCTAATTTAACTGTGATAATGAAGAGTTAAAACAAAGATGTCCAAGGCAGGGGGCCCTCAGGACTGGAGCTCATAATCACAGCCTCATGGAGTCCACACTTTGTATCCTAACAAGCTTCTTAGGCTTTTGGTTCTATTCCATTGTAGGATCTATTTATGCCAAAGCCCACCTTGAGTGTCAAAATGCTCTTTTTAAAAAAAAAAAAAAAATCTCATCTAACCATAGATTTTGGGGTCTCCAAGTCTCCAGATATACAAGCAGACTCACCTCCATGCCATTTAGAAGGTATGGCATTTAGAGTTGGTTTAATTATTATTACATAGTTCACTGACTTGTGTTTCCAAGCAGTGGGTAGAGTATTTATTTTTACATGGTACTTTGAACTTTGTGTGCCTTTTGTGGCTCACTATGTGTAAAGCAGATGCAGATGAATGTATTTCAGGAGAAGATGAGAGTGTATTTGTTGATTGTGTTGGTGTCTATTTTCCCGGATTCATTCAGTAAAGGTAAGGTTATTAATGAAGGGTTACTCATTATATTAAAAAATAATCATTTCATACCGCAAAATCTTCATCTGGCTGCTCCCATTTGGGTTCACAATAGCAGATGATCCATCATCCTCTTGTTAATTTGGCACGGGCTTTCCGCTGGATGTCCTTCCTGACACGACCCTCCCAACTTCATCTGGTCTGTGGGATTTATTTATTGGGACCGACACTATGACTACACTAACCTTTGGGCAATTTAGAGTATCCAGTTGAGTATCCACATGTCTGTGAACTGTTGGAGGAAACCAGAGTACCTGGAGGAGGCCCACACAGGCACGGGTAGAACATGAGATGACTGCACCACTGCACCACTGCGCTGCCCCTTAATACATTTACATTTATGGCATTTGGCAGACGCCCTTATCCAGAGCGACTTATCTTATTTTATATAAGCGAGCAGTGAAGGTTAAGGGCCTTGCTCAAGGGCCCAGCAGTGGCAGCTTGGCGGTGCTGGGATTTCAACTCACGACCTTCCGATCACTAGTCCAACGTCTTAACCACTGAGCTACCACAGACCCCAATACTGCAAAATAAACAACTGATTTCTCTTGTATACCATACATTTTTTAGTTCTCTAATACTTTTACTTTGTGGAGCTGATGGATTAAGCTGAATGTACTTATTTTAACTATTTTTTTCATTTTGTAATTACAAATAGATTATGCAAATACTCTGCACTGTTGGGCTTTCTGCAGTTCAAGGTCTAAAGGTGGATGTGGACTTCCGAGGAGATGATGTGCTGCAGATTTCCTCCCCAGACGTTCAGCACTGTCAGCTCGCCTGCACACAACACCATTCCTGTTTATTCTTCACGTTTGTCAGAGCTGACCGGAGCAGAGACAACAAGTTAAACAGTTTAATTTCACTAACTGTAGTTTTTATACTGTTGTTACGAGCATGGCTCTCATTTTTCTTGCAATATATATATATATAAAGTTTATTGACTTTTGGGTTCTATTCCATTCAAGGATCTATTTATGCCAAAGCCGACTTTGAGTGTCAAAAGCTCTTTTTTTTATATATCTTATCTGACCGTAGACGAAAAAGAAAAAAAAAGTTCCGTTAAAAGCGCATGGTGCATATTTCAGGAAAAGATTGTGTCCATTACCATTTCAAAAGGGTAAAAAAAAAAAAGTAGTATACCCAAAATAATAAATTTATAATTAAAATGACAGAATATCTCAAATATATTGTTTGCTATATTGTATTAGAGCTCTTTACATGAAAATATATCTTTAAAAAACAATATTATTTTAATAAATTTTCTGCTAGAATGATTTATCAAAATTTCATGATGTAATTGCATTATAGAAAACCATGTGAAGAGAATGTTTTTCACAAACGATCATGGTTGTGTGTCAAGTTCAGTAAAAATATAGTAGATAAGGTCACAGAAATATAAGATCATTTGGCAGGGTAACCCAGCATTTTACATTTACATTAATGTCATTTGACGCCCTTATCCAGAGCACCTTACATACATCTTATTTTATACAAGTGAGCAGTGAAGGTTAAGGGCCTTGCTCAAGGGCCCAGTGGTAGCAGCTTGGCACTCCTGGGATTTGAACTCACAACCTTCTGATCACTAGGCCAATGTCTTAACTACTGTGCTACCACAGACCCCGTTTGAAATTTAAAAACAGTGTATATATAACAGTGTAACTGTGTACATAATAATCCTATTATTAAATCTGTACTGATAATTGTCATAAATTGAATAAATATCTCCCTTTATATCCATAATCAAGAAATCATGACTTTAGTATTATACATTTCAACCTTCCTAACCCCTAGGGGTGGTGAGAATCACCTGAATACCCGGATTGTATATTGTAAAAAATATAAATAACGCATTGCACAAAATACAAAATAAAAAGATTTATGTCTGCAAGTTGTCCAGGATTTACAGCAGTGGGATAAAGGTAATTCAAAAGTGCATCTGAAGAGAGAAGAAAAAGTGCTATGCAAATAATAAAAAAGTTGTTTTTTGACAATGTCTATTGTTAAAAGTGCTATAAAAATTGAATTGAACTGAATTAATGTGGATTCTAATTTACTTCATATCTAAATGTAAATGTATTTGTTGAGTCTTAAAATTGAATACTTACCTTTAAAGGAACGTCTACTGCTACCTGAAGCACACAGCCTATGGAATACCATCTCAAGTCCTAGACCTTAAGGGTGTGACCTCAGGCTTCTCTCTCAGCCCAGAGTACAAAACAAGCAGTGCTTTCTGAAATACAGCTGGACTGTTCCAATCCCACCAGAAATCCATGTCAAGCCTGGTGTTACATCAGGTTTTTCAGATTCATTGAATAAGGCTAAAGGATCTAAAGAAGGTAAACAATTTCTCTCATGGTATGTGCTGGTAAATAATTAAAAAATGTTTAAATTAATATCAGAATTTTGGTAATCTTTATCCTTTCTATAGAATATAAGGAAGAGATCCTTACTGACACAGACTACCCCGGAAATGACTTTAAGAGCGTCCCTGCTACTTCATCTCATCACTGTCAGTTCCTGTGTACCACACATCCTCACTGCACCCATTTTTCATATACATCATCAAAATATGCTAACTGGTAAGTGCCAAACCAAATTTCATGAAAGAGTTAATATGTTGGAAATATTACATTGAAGTAAAAATTAACAAAATTAGAAAATTAAGATTACAAGAAAATTACTACTGGTTTGGAGTTGATGTATGAACCTGGTTCCTTATCTCTGTATCTCTCGCTCCTTTCCACTTTTCTATTTTTTAAATATTTAAACATGCCCCTGACCATCACTGATCACATGGTTGACCTGTATTTTATACCTCAGAATTGGGGCATTGCTCGTCTTATAATAACATACTGGTTGCTATGGAACCCAATAAAAATATTATCTTTTTAATGTATATTTAATATTTGTATTATGTACAGTCGCATTTCCAAAAAAGTTGGGATGCTAAGTAAAATATAAAAGTGATGATTTGCAAATCATGTTAACCCATATTTTACTGAAAATAGAACAAAGACTAGGGTTAGAAATTTTATCATTTTATGAAAAATATATCATTTTGAATTTGATGCCAGCAACCCATTTCAAAAATGTTGGGACAGGTCCAACAAAAGACAGGAAGGGTTGTGTAATGCATAAAAAAAAAAACCTGGTGGAATATCTCACACCTAATTAGGTCAACATTCAACAGGTCAGTAACATGATTGAGTATAAAAAGAGCCTCACAGAAAGGCAGAGTCTCTCAGCAGTAAAAGTGAAATACTGCATGGGCAAATAGCACAACAATTTAAGAATAATGTTCCTCAACGTAAGATTGCAAAGAAATTGTGGATTTCATGATCTTTGATACATAATATCACTAAAAGGTTAAGAGAATCCAGAAGAATCTCTGTATGCAAGGGACAAGGCTAAAAACCAGTACTGGATGGCTGCGCTCTTCCACCTCTCAGGCAGCACTGCATTAAAAACAGGCATGATTCTGTAGTCGAATTCACTGCATGGGTTCATGAACACTTCCCAAAACCATTGTCTGTGAATGCATTTTATTGCTTCATGCACAAATACAGGTTAAAACTCATAGAAAGAAATCATATATAAACAGGATCCTGAAATGCCGCTGCCTTCTCTTGGCCCAAGCTCATTTAAGATGGACTGAGGTGAAGTCGAAAAATGTCCTGTTGTCTGACGAATCATGATTTAAAACTCTTTTTGGAAATCAAGGACACCTCATCCTTCGGGCAAAAGAGGAGAGGGACCACCTAGCTTGTTATCAGTGCAGTTTAAAAGCCAGCATCTATGATGGTATGGTGGTATTGGTGCACATGGCATGGGTAGCTTGCAGAGGTGGGTAGAGAAAGCAAAAACTGTACTAATAAAAGTATTGTTACTTTATAACAAGAGTGATTCAAGTAGAAGTACTTTAAGAAATAATGATTTGAGTATGCATAAAAAAGAATCTGATAAAATGACTACTCAAGTAGTGAGTAACTTTATATGATGAAGGTTCAACTGAGAAAAAAAAGGAGCGATGTGTAAATCTGTGCTCTCGGTTTATAAACCGTGCTTTCGGATTCCTAAACCATGCACAAGAGTGAAAATTTTTTAAGTTTTACATTTTACAACAGCATGGCTCCATAGTAGAAGAGTCTGGGTGCTAAACTGATCTGTCTGTAGTCCAGACCTGTCACCCATTGAAAACATTTGGTGCAACATGAAACGAAAAATACGACAAAGGAGACCCCAAACTGTTGAGCAGCTGAAATCCTATATCAGGCAAGAAAGGGACAACATTTCACTTTCAAAAAGCTCCAGCAACTGATCTCCTCAGTTATCATATGTTTACAGAGTGTTGTTAAAAGAAGAAGTGATGCAACTCAGTGGTAAACATGCCCCTGTCCCAACTTGCTGGCATCAAATTGAAAATGTGCATATATTTTCCAAAAAAACAATAACATTTCTCATATTCAACATTTGATATGTTGTCTTTGTTCTAGTTTCAATTAAATATGTGTTTGCATGATTTGCAAATGACCACATTCGGTTTTATGAACATTTTACACAGTGTCCCAATTTTGTTTGGAAATGGGGTTGTATTATTATATATATATATATATATAATACATTCCATAAGGGCTGGGGGAGTAAAAATAACAATTGTAGAGAATAAAGAAAGTACAGAGTGATGCAAGGATAGCATTTAAATAATGAAAAGAAGAGAGCCAAGAAAAGGACTGATACTTTGAACTCTTATCAGAGAGAAGAAATTCATTTATGACCAATTACAAATACAAAGAGTGGTGTCATTGCTTGGTAGTTTATGGAAGCCAGACTGAACGCACTACAAAAGAAAGTCTAAATTCGATGTCCTCAAAATTTTAAAAACAGATTTTCCCTTCAGGCCCAAAATGCATTGTTACCTGAAGTATAAGCAAGATATAAGCCACCTTGTCCCTGCTAGAGTAGAAGAAGTTTATTCTGGATTTCCAACACTGAAACTGCGAGCCCTCAAACGGTTTGATTTTTTTTTTTACTTGAGCTTGCCAACGTCATACTGTTTTTTGTTTGATGTTTTCTCTTAATTTATCCTTTTGTTCTCCCCTAGTTTGGGCAACAACACGGTATGGAAGTGTTGACTTCACTGGCTATGATAACCGTCATACTCAAACAAACACATCTGAAGCCTGTAGAGAAATGTGCACCTCAGACCCATACTGCCAATTTTACACTTATGTCCACTCACCTTTCTATGATAAGAGCGCCTGGTAAATATATATATATATATATATTATATTATATGTATTATAATTTACTACTAATTTATATTTATATTTTTACAATGACTGATTTATATTTGTGAATGTGTTGGTCTGTTTGTACGCATGCATTTGGAGTATTCTTTTTTTATTATTTTAGGCATAGATGCTACGTGAAACAAGTCATGATTTTGCCCAGACCTGAAAAGGTGGTGCATATGCGTGGTGTGGTATCTGGCTTCTCTCTGAGGAACTGTAGGTGAAGATTAATCTACTGCCTACTTCACTTTGTTGTTTAAGTGGTATAAAAATGGACAAAATTATTTCTATTAATTTTCTTATATTTTGACAGGAAATGACACAAAATGATGTTGACTTTCTAACATGTTATTCAATTGCAAGTTAAAGTAACATTTTTAGACATTTTGCAATTTTGATATTTTATTATTTTGGGCATTTTACCAGTTAAACAATTGATGTATAAACTTTAGATGTAGTGATAGCTCAGAAATTAAGGTTATGTGCAAGTTATCAGAAGTGTATGGGTTCAAATCTCAGGCCTGTCAGAGAGCTGTTTTGCCTAACTACATTGTTTGCTGAACTGTATTATGTTATCAATGCCTCAATGTCTCCTTTACAATATAATTAATGACCAATTCTGGCTGTAGTCTCTTTGCCATTGCACCACACCACTACAGAAATTTTCAAGCCACATTCCGGCCATGAAGGACTTGCTAATTTGCTAATGAGAAGCATAAGGTGTATTTAACAAGGTAAAACTTGGCCACGTCCAGCCATTATTGGGAAAGAGGGGAAGTTTTTAAGCATAAATTAGGCCTATTTGATCTATATGATTTGGTCATAAATGCAGCTTGTATTATGTGCCATTGTACACTGCAGACCTGTCTGTGGCACTTTAGGACTAACACCCCCATGCTTAGGTAATGATGTATTGAAACAATTCCATCCTACCACTGCATACAAATAAAATAATTTGACTGGCTGGTGAACATGACTGACAACATAATGTGTTCTTAATGCATAATCACAAAGGCATAAATGCTAATATTTATATTTGCTTTTAGTTAAATTACCTAGGGATTTTCTTACATTTTTCAAAGATTTTATGATTGCTAAGATTTTATTGTTTGCAGTGTTCAAGATGTCCATGGTAAGAAGTAATTTACTGTTTGCAGCATTGTGGTTTAGTTTTTGAATACTGTTTTCAAATCGGATAAAAGTATCCCCTTTGGTGGACTCACAAACAGAATGCAATAGCTGAGCCTCGCCCTGGGTGAACCACCTTCTTGATCATGGTATCTCCCCTGCCAGGTAAGGATGAGTTGAAGACGGACTACGGAGCGCCGCCACCACCAAACACGCCCTTTACCATCATGGTGAGCAGGGGCGTGTCT
>JAQQZX010062212.1:0-12779 GCA_030068355.1 Notoglanidium maculatum | reverse complement strand
GTGTGTGTGTGTGTGTGTGTGTGTTTGTGTGTGTCTGTGTGTGTGTGTGTGTGTGCGTATCTGTGTGTGTGTGTGTGTGTGCGTATCTGTGTGTGTCTGTGTGTGTGTGTACACAATTCTAGGTGTAAGTGATAAAATTTTCATTCTGAATAAACGGCCGACTTCATCCTTGTGTATAAAACACAAACTCGCTGGCATGACGTGTCGCCATAGCAACGGGTTAAAACCGCCACAGTTAGACTGGACCTCTGAAGATATGTAATAAAAAAGGTCTAACAAATTAAAACTAAATTAAATCCTAATGTTCTGCCAAAATCCAATGATGATAAAATTCTCCTTCATCCTAAAAGCACGCGCTTCTGCTGCAGGTTCCAGGGTTTTATCCCATTTCTGAGGTTTGATCCGTGAAAATTCCTGAACCGAAGCCTGTCAGTTTGGAGAAAGTGCCGGGTGTATTCACAGGAAAACCCATAAAGGCGCTCCGAACGCGGAGTGGAGACATCGCCACATCGCCGTTTCCTGTACGCCCGTTTCGGGAATAACTTGGACTCTTTCCCATCAGCGTGGAAAGCAATTCCTAAGGAATTCCACGTCTATTTTAACGTCTTTTCTCCGAGTTCTCACACAGGCGAGGGGAGAGACGGGGCACGGGAAATCGCTCGGGACGCGCGAGGACGCTTCACCTCGTCTGCCTGCCGTTTCGTTCGGAGCCTGAGAGCGGAGGCTGAGGTTTCCCTGTCCCCCCCTCACTGAACACGGATTCATTCTGGGAATCGCTGGATAACGACAGGAAGAGGTCACGCGCACGCGCTTCCGTTGCACCGCTCAGGAGGAAGAGTTTTCTTTTTTTTCAGCTTTACATGTTTTTAAAGAAATATTTTAAAGTTATTCAGTGTTCAAAATGATTAGGATTTTACAGTTATGGAGTGAAACCATGACAACCTGTTAGAGATGAATATAAATAAAACCCACGTTAATCACTAACAGTCACGATACACGCGAACCAGCCCTCAGTCGCTACGTCTCCGTTTCCTACGTAAAAGCAATAATGAGAAAGTAAATACAAGTTTAATTATGGCGGATAAACCAGTTTTCAATGGAATAAATATTTATCATAGAAACTCTGCGTTGTTTTGGTGTTATTCTTTCGTTTTCTTTTTCCTTCTATTCAGCAGGATCTTGCGGCTCTTCCTGGAGGCAGAGCGCTAAAGGCCAGAGTTTACCTGGTTAGCGTGTTAGCAATAAAGCGCACCTCCCCTCCTGGGGTTTACTGCAAACTTCAAACTATCAAACTTCACCACTAGCTGATTAAAAGCTAAGAGTGGATTTGTGAGAACAGTTGGCACACTGCGGTGTTTCTGAGCGCGGACACACACATCACACCGCCGCTACGTGCCAGCTCATTACGCATCACGAGAGGATCATCACCACAGGAAGTCGCCACTCTGGCAGCCTCGCTCGCTTCCTCTCACCAAACTCCTGCCATGTGACTGGCCTGCGCGACATCCACAGCTCGGCTGAAGAACGCAGAAATGAACAACAAACCACGTGTCTGTGTTTTAGCTCGCTTTGGACAGAGTGTCTCTGAACCACGGCAAATCAGACTCTTTTCATTCAATAGCTATGTGATATGATTTGTATGTCCTGTTCTTGTACATATAATTACATGAACCTCAAAGCAAGTCGTCTGAGGTGTGCGTGTGTGTGTGGGGATGATAATATCCTCATGGAAGTAAACAAAGTGAGCGCGGGAGCGACGAGGAGCGCGGGGAGCAGGTGCTGAATAAGTTTAAAATACGCTGTGCTGATTTTCTCCAAATATCCAGAACACACACACAGACACACACACAGACACACACACAGACACACACACAGACACACACACAGACACACACACAGACACACACACAGACAGCACGTCTGCAGCTCTGTGCTTCGGCTTCCACAACACAGCGTGTTTGATTCACTTCCTGCAGTCGACGCGATACAGGAGACGATTTGCTTGGGATTCGGGTCACTCGGAAGCAGGCAGAAGGTGTTTTCACACCGGAGCTTTTTATTCCGGTTAAATCGGACTCGGGTTCGTTCTCCCCTCGGCGCGGTCCGTTTGGGAAGCTGTGAAACCGCAATCGCACTCGGGGGCGGACCAAAACGACCGATCCGGGACCCTCAGGAGGAGCCGGTCCCAGTCCGGGTCCCAACGCGCTGTAGAGCGGCTTGTCTGTGGTGAGAACGCCATTCCTCAGGCGCGCACCGCAGGTCTGAGCTAAACGGCTCCCGAAGCGACCGCGAGTGTAGTAACTAGTAGCTTAATTTCATATAGTTTACTTCTCCAACACTGATCGAGCAGCCAATGGACACGCTCTAGACAACTCCGTTCCTCTGCTCAGAGAAAGGCTGCCGATGCGAGAGCAGCGAGCTCTACAGCGAGTCACGGCCTGCGTCACCTTCAGCATCACCAGCTGATCTGACCTGATGCCAATCCTGATTTTCAGGCCGTTATGAGCCGTGATGTAACGCTGTGATGTAAGGCGTGTCAGCGCACCCGTACATGGCAAAAAAAACCACAACATTATTTCATTACAAATGACATGATTCTAAAATCTGGTTATGAACTCTTACGGAGTCTCACGTGTTCTGATTGCCTGGAAATGGAATTACCCGGCTAAAAGAGCGGCACTAATCCTGCGTAATCTAACCCCAAAGCGTGACCAGATAGTCATCTGCTCAAGGGTAGGAGATGACATCATGTATTGAGAACGCTTTCGCCGTGAGCCGTCACTTCCTGTTGTACTCGGGGAGTTTATTTCAAAACATTACAGACGTCCTGCTGAGAAACTAATCCGATCCGAATAAAGCTAAATATCACCAGCTGCAACTCCTGATTATCTGGAGATTTAACCATGTGTGGGGTTTTTCCTTGTAAAATCGTGCAACAAAGAGGATTTAACCTGCATTAGATATATTCAGTATTGTTGCTTTCGGGGTTGGTTAAGGAAATGATCATGAAGGTTGGATCATTATAGCAGTTATAACACAGAGAGAGAGAGAGAGAGAGCACGAGAGAGTTCACTGTGAGGCTCGCTCGACCATTTAAACTCTGGGCCATGAGCGAACGTCAGTAAGCAGAAATGTGTGATCCTGTGAGCGGTCTCGTGACCCGGGAAAAGCCTCCTCATCTCCTTAAAGCGCTCAGTATTTACTTTCAGATTAGACCTTTTGAGGATTCAGGGTGGGACTCAAAACATTTATAAAAACAAAAAACAAAACTTGATTAGTCATTGAGGCAGAAAGTGCCTGTGTGGTAATCCAGGTCCAGAACACAGTGTCATCTCCAATCAGAGCACACACACTCGCGCACACACACTCGCGCACACACACTCTCATACTCTCACACACTCTCGCGCACACACACTCTCATACTCTCACACACTCTCGCGCACACACACTCTCATACTCGCGCGCACACACTCTCGCGCGCACACACTCTCGCGCGCAACTCCATAATAAGTAACTCTCACATGGTAATAAACGTGAGATAATCAAACCCGAACAAAAACACACTTCACAACCTAAAACTATAAATTCACACAATTTACATAAAGCGAGCACTCCGAGTCAAACCTGCAGCAACAAACATTAGCACAAGGTGTTCATTTGTTTGTTTAAAGCATGTCGGTATCGGTTATCGTGATCATATCTGATCAGCATCGCGATAAACGGCAGAATCGCCGCAGCCCTGCGGTCTGAATGGTGACGTGCGGGACACACTGGAGGTTAATCTCTCACCAACAGCGACGTTTTACACGCTTTAAAACCCCATTTCTAACAAATAAGACAACTAAAACAACGGGTAAGAGAAGACTGTGCTAATTCGATCGGACAGAAGCATAGCTCATGAGAAAAAGGGAAATATGTTAAGATTTACTGTTCACACGAGTGATTACAGCGCCTGGATTTCAAGGAAAACTCATTATAAACAACGACAAACAAGGACAATATAAAGGTTAAGTAGGTTATTGAGTATTTAGCCCTCCTGTTTATGGGCTACGATTTCAGGGAATCATGGTTAAGTCGCTGAATTAGCAAGACGAGCGAAGCTAGCTAAAATGCTAATATTATATGCTAATATAATAAAAGGTTAATATTAATGTTCATGTTCATGTTCATGCTCGTGCCAGCGTTAGCTCCGGAGCACGGGGTTTATATAAACCACGGAATATTTTCATAAACCGGACAGGACAAGAATCTCACAGGAATTCAGCACACACGGCTAAACCGGAGGAACGGCTAATCTGGCAAAAACAGGCATCTATGGAGTCATCTTAGCTTAGCATAAGGTTTCGGTTCATCGTTATGCAGATCAACGCTAACAGATAAACATTCACTAAATATTCCATTCCAGTGGGAGTGTAGATACCAAACACACAAATATGTTATTAATAAATGAAGAAAATGGTTCAACACACACTCCGGATCTCTCACAGTAATAATGATAATAATTAAACAATTCAGCCTCCTCGTGCGCTACTTACACGTAGATGATAGACATGAAATGCATGAGCCAGAGAACAATAAATAAAATAAATCCGAAGATGGAGAAGCCTTTCATAGCGAGCTCCAGCAAGGCCATGATGTACAGACACCACCGGCAGTGTGTGCGTGTGCGTGTGCGCGCGCGCGCTCGCCTCCTGTGCGCAGGAAAAGGGGGCGCGGCTAAAACACATATCCTGGGCGGAGACACGGCATAATTGGGCGTGGCCATTGTCCATGACGCCAGACGTTGCACTGCAATGGCCACGCCCATCACAACTTATAGGCATGCATTAAAAATATTTTACAATATATCCTATCAGTAAAAGGGTTTTATAAACATGACTAATAGCTCTAGAGGCTGTCTCTTAAATCTTTTCTGAAAGTATAACCCTCTGTTGTACTGTTCTATACAGAACTCCTCTTTCCCCCTTTTCCTAAACCGAATTGATCTAGGCCCCGCCCATTAATTCCTACCATGATGGATTTTTCCCCTCTCATTTGCATAATACGCAAAACCTACCTTTGCGTCCTGGACCTAGGATCTTCACCAGTTTGGTGTCGACCTGCTCAGGAGAGAGTGTGAATGATTATCAGCGATAACCTAAAACTGTGTGGAGTTAAAGATTATTTAGTAATCTAGATTATTTAAATAAGAGTTATTTAGCTGTAATGATCAGTTATCTATAGGCTAATTCATGACTGCTTGTGTGGATTTTAACTAAACTTGAAAGTCGTGTCCACTACAAGGTTCTGAGGACATCTGCAAAGGTTGGGGCGTGGTCATCCACAAGGTGGGCGGAGTTAAGACCGTATTTCTCAGGAACCCTAGGTCTGATGGAGTTGAGTTGAAATTTGGTGTGCTGCATCTGTAACTGGAATTGTACACACAACTAGCATTGAGCATTGAGCTAGAACATGGAGCTAGAACATGGAGCTAGAACACAACTAGCATTGAACAGAACATGCTAAATATATATATACAGTATGCTAAGAATTCTCTCTTATCTAGTTTGATGTAACTTGGCAAGAGCTGCTTGAAGTGCTTGAACCCCACAGATCACAGCTTGTGGCTATATAGTTTTAATTTTTACTAGTTCTTTTTTTAATTTCCTAAAACCATTTTGTGTGGCTGTTAAACACAACCAGCGTCCTATTTTATTTTACATAGAGTTCAAGTTCAAGTTCAAGTTGCTTTTATTGTCATTTCACCGTATACATGTGGTACAGTGTACAGTGAGACAAGACAACGTTTCTCAAAGGATCATGGTGCTACATATAGGCAACAGAAGTACAAAAATTGCACATGTGCCACCGAGACAACATCAGACAAAATCAGACAAAATCAGACAAAGAGGATGATAGCATAGAAAACTAGCAGTAATGTGAATGAGTGAATGTGTCCCCTGACCCTGACCCTTTCATTTTAACACCCAATCTTCTTCTTTCGGCTTATTCCCTGTTCGGGGTCACTACAGCGGATCGCCTGTTATCCACTTCATCGATTTGGCTGGGATTTTTCTGCCGGATGCCCTTCCTGACGCAACCCTCCCTATATTAAAAAAGAGTTGCTCAGTGGGCAGTCGTAGCTCAGAGATTAAGCTATTGGACTGCCGGTTGGAAGGTCATGAGTTAAATCCCAGCACTGCCACTGCTGGGCCCTTGAGCAAGGCCCTTAACCCTCCGCTGCTCAGTGTAAGTGAGATAAATTATCCAGTAAGTTGCTTTGGATAAGGGTGTCTGCCAAATGCTGTTAATGAAAATATTGAAAAAAATGTAAATTCTGAAAAAGAAAATGTTCTCATAAGTTACTGTGGAATTTGGAGTGTGTGGGTTTTTAGATGTGGGTTGAGGTTCAGATTTCCTCTTTAATCCACTTTTATTGAACACTAAGAAAGCTTAAGGTTAATTTGGTATGAAAAATAACTATAGACACTCCCACCATCAAAAGTAATATTATCTAATAAACAAAACAGGCTCCATCATTTTTCAAATTCCACTTGTAGTAGTACACTTGATGGTCTCAGATATAACAGCAACCCTTTCACACCTGATTAATGAATCCATATTTACAGGAGTTTGGACTTTGCAGTAAAGTAAAAGGATGAGTGGATTAAATGCTTTTTTGTAAACAATTGTAGGTCAAGGTCAATATTTTATGAGATATAATTTGAGATGCAGAGCTGCAGTGAATGTTCAACAGAAATGTACTGTAAAATCAAAAAGAATTTATAAAAAAAAAGCCAAAGTAGCACTTGGGATGACTGGTTATAAAACTTTTCTTTAATAAGGAAAAAAAATTATCCATATGACCAGCGAGACATAAAAATCAAAGTTTTATTGCATTGCATTTTGTAATTCCTTTAAGTTTCACTATTGATGTTGATTAAAATCCGACTATGACATCGGCTTTGTCTCAGGACGTTTTGTACTCTCAGTGAGTGAATAAGTGAAACTTTGGGGTTATAAATGCTCCTTGGTGAGTCATTCGACGTGCTATGACATCATCACGGGTGATATCACTTCTAAATACCAACAGAGCATGTGTGAGTTCAAGTCCAAGAAAGCCTCATACATTATGAATATCACTGTAGATGATAAGGGGCGTGACTACGGGGCCAAGAATAACCCTGCCGGAGCAATTTACAGTCTCATGACACAAAATAATCACCTGAGTCTAAGATAAGCTCATGAAGCAATAATGGTGACACGGTAATGACAATAGAATGGATTTTAAAGGTGCAGTCAGTGATTTTCACAACACTTTTGCATAATATTTCATGACAACTCTGGTCTCATTGGACCATCAACACGCAACCAGTCAGGACAAGGAGGTACCTGTCAATCATGTTGAGAGAGTATTCAGGGGTTCTAGCCTGGACAGGACATGTGTGTCTGTTTTGTGGGCGTGGCTTTAGAGGGAACACTGAAGGCTTTATGCTATAGTAGAATAAATCCTGTGGAAAGTTCCTAACTTCAACTATTAAAGACCAAATTAAACACACTTTAGCTTTCCGGCTCACAGCGTCAACGCTTCACTTTTGTAAAAGAGTTAATAGTAGTATTTACTTCAGATCAATCAAAATAGACGCTGTATTGAGAAAGTAAATACTCATAAACTCATAATTGCTAATTTTAGCTGACTAGCTTGTTGCTAGCAAAACAGACACGTTCTTGAAAATGACGATGACGCGAGTTTGAAAATGACATAATTCTGAGTTGAGACTTCTTTCGTCCGAGTGAAGTCAAACGCAGCATTACCCTTTGCCAACATCGCTTACTGTACCTTTAAGACCTTTCAGAGGTTCAGATTTCCATGTGTACTCTGGTTTGCATTGATGCTATGCAAAAGGTGTATTTTTTGTACTACTAATAAGGAGGCTGTGTGTGATAATGAAACACTGCATATTACATTACGCATTATATTTAAAGTTGTACAGAAGCAGGATGAAACAGTGTGCTTAAGACGTGGTTATTTTAGGGAACATCAGTAATCAAAGTCGGGACAAGTGTCTGGAGCAGAAAACAACACAAGACTAGGAGGCAAAACAACATAAACAAAGAAAACCCAAAGGAAATCGGTGATTAGAATTAAGCAAGGCAGGGGGAGACAAAAGGCTTAAAATGAATGAAACGAGGAAGAAAAACCTGAAGGAACCAGTTAATGGGAACAGGAAATTGTGATTGATTGGAACGTGCTGGAGAAGCAGGAATAGACACGTCAGGGTAAAGTACATCATGTCCACTAGATATATTCAGAAATAATACACAGTACTGTTGTCATGAGCTGGCATTTGAAGGCACAATCAGACCTTCATGATGAAAGCATTAAAATGTGGTCAGGTTTTATGTCTGTTCTGTACACGAGGCCTGCGTGGTGTATAAACTGCGCTCTGACCAAAGGGAACACAGTACAATAACCATAGCATCCTCAACCACCGGAATTAACATGACATGAAAATGAACATCTCTAGTGAATATCTCCAGTCCTACACTTCCTGAACTGACTCGGGATCTGGAGGATCTTCAAGTTCCTTTATTTCTGAGAAGTTTTAATAAAGGGTTTAGTTGATGAACTGTAATTATCTAAGATTACAATTGACAGCTGTGAAAAAATGTGAAGAAGAGAGCACCCTAGTGAATAGGAGTATAGCTTCTGCATACAAGCAGGCTGTAATAATATGTATGACTAATGAAAAACTAATGAAACTAAATAAAATATCTGTGTAGAAAGGGTGTGTGTTCTCGACAAATCAGACACTGCCCTCTTGTGGTCAGGTTTAGGAGTTGCAGCTCTGTTTATCCAGGAAATAGAATAATGCCGCGTTCAACGCCGCCATTTTCTTTATTTGTTAGCGACAAGCTAGCAGCTAATTGTGCTGAGTGATGTGTATTTTCCGCAGAACAGTGAGCTGTGAGTCAGTGCCATACAGTTAACATGTGAATATGTCTGTATGCTGACTGCGCTAAAGCGAGCACTTACAGTGTGAACAGTGTAACTCATTTAAAGCTTATATGTGCTGCTGTGTTTACTGCTCATGCTGGGAGCGGCCATTTTGTTTTGACGTCACTCCCTGACCTCCAAGTCGAGGAGGGTTTTTTTTTTTTGGATGTTTGTTTTGTTGTTGCTCCCTTGAATGTTTGTAGCTGCTGTAATGTGAGTGAGAATTAGTGCGAACTGTAAATGTATAAAAGTATACATAATTGAATACAGCATTGTAATGGTTTGCAAAATGCTGTGATATGAGAGGAATAAAATATCTCCGAGTAATAAAGTCCAGAGCGGAAACTTTATCTCCACTTGACGTTAGTTCGCACCACCCCACGCCAGTGCTGATTATTTTCCTATCACAGCACACCCCGTGGTGTTCTGTGCGTGTGTAGGTGGAGGTTATATGTGGTAAGGAGAACGGCTAATGACTATCTTATCTTCACACTGAGACCTCGTTACTGTTTTGGACACCACATTGCCTTCACAAGTGTGTGTCACCGAGCGGAGATAACGAGGGCAGCCGATGGGTGTGTGTTACAAAATACTGAATCTTTCAACAATGTCATAAGAATATATTGTTATATGAATACATAATGAATGACAATATACAAAGTCTTATCATTTGGTAATATTAATAACAATATTCTGAATATTGGGCTGTGATTCATTATAGTTTAGTTTAAATGGAAAAAAATATAGAATTGAATTTTTTTTAATGACAAAAAACCCCACTAAGAAATACAAAATATGCATACTTTTGAAGCAAACATCTATTACAGTTGTTAAAATGTATGCATTTGTTTTATTTTTTTATATATTTTCACATTACATTATGTCTTACTAAGGTCACAAATTATTTTTTTTATTAAGAAGACACGTCACGTTGTTTAGCATTTGGTCTCCTTAGACATTAAGATCTTATAATTGATGTTCAAACTGCTCAAGCAAAAGCCATCCTTTTGTACCAGATTTAGCAGGTGTGTGTGCAGTGCTAATGCCTCTCCAGTCTCAGAGATGTGTGTGTGTTTACAGACAGAAGGAGCTGAAATCAGGAGCTAATCAGGACGTCACTTACTAACACCACCACATGTTTTCTGTGACAGTTTCACACTAATTCTCACCTCCAGGCTGCAGGATCTGGAGTTTCAGGTGTAAATCAGGTGTGTGAGTGAAGCCGAATGGTGGGGCTGGTGGAGAGGGCGTATATTTGCAAATGAGCTCGGTTTCTCAGACTCCCACTGGAGGGCAGGGCCTGGGGGAGGTGGGACACTCTCCTCTTCCAGATAGCAGAACTCAGTTTCAGAACTTTTCAGGCATTTCAGTGTTCCAGGTCCTCCTGTGTTCTCCACAGCGACACTGTGCTCACTCAGCCTGTACTCAGTCAGGATCTGTCTCTGCTTTATATCTCTGACAGTGAAGTGATCCTCTGCCACTTCATGCTCTCCGTTTACAGCAGTGACATCTGGACTGGGTTTGGGTCTGACGGCCCCACACTCTTCTCATCTGCTCAGTAATACGGTTGACTCTGATTAGACTGTGGTGCTGATCCGAGAGTGCTGTGTGTTAGAGGTTAGCGAGTAGGCAGTTAGTGTGGTAGGGGTTGGTGTGTTAGACAATTCCAAAACATGCATCAGAAACATAGTCCAAAGAACAGGCGAGAGTCAGGCGATCAGCAAACAGCATGTACTAGGCAAAATCCAAAAACACAAAGCAGAAAAGGCAAGAAGAGAGAGCCACAGATTGGCAGAGTCAGACACAGGAATGTACAAACGGTACCTCGCAACGTCTGTGCGCCTCTGGGTGTCTGTGTGTGTATATGAGGAGTCCCTTTTATACTGAACCTGTAATCAGAACAGCTGACTGCCGTTAGCGAAGCACGTGTGTGGGTTCCTGGTGCACCCTGGGGGTGACGTCTGGGTGTGCAGTCCAGCGCTGAGGAACCCGGAGGGAGCCGTTCTGTTGCACAGATGAACTCGGCCAACGTCCCGAGCGAGGGAGAATACGTGACACCTGGTAGTTGTTGGGGTCTAATTTATCTCCACTCTTATAAAATGAGGGATATAAGCCCCTAGTTTCAGGAAAAGAGCCAAAGAGCAAGCTTGGAGAACCAGGTAGAAGACCTTCTGCAGATCAGGAGTGCAGTATTTTAGCATTTCAGACCTGATGATGTCAGGGTCACATACTTTTCAGTCTTCGATGTCTGAGGTTCCTGAGTGCATCAGCCAAATCTTCATGTGTAATTTATTGTGGGTTCTGATTATTTTTTATGATTCTATCTTCTTTTTCTAGTTTATTTCGGGTTTTCTTTATCTTGTGTAAGATTGTATGGATGATTTCTTTAAACAGTGATTCAAAATCAGTTTTCCTTATTCTTAGGCCTTTTATGGATGTGTCCTGGATTTGTTTTGTTTTGTATCTCTCTCTCCACCATTCCTTTAATGCTGGGTTCAGACTACGCCATAGTTTCGTCTTTCTTGATGGTCACCATGACAGATTAGGCAATCATATTGCCATAGGTTCTGGCCTTGTCTTGACTGGGAGACTCAGTAGGACACTACACTTTCCCCGACCAATCCAATCATTGTTCACGCCTCATGCGTCATCAGGGAGGAGGGGCAAGAAACTGTCAATCAAGGCTACAGAAGGAATCTAAAGGACGTTGTCATAGGAGTCGTCAAACTACACAAGAAAGTACAAAATATTCTGCCATGCGAGACTGTTCGTCGCAGAGTTGTGAGCGGTCCCAGATGCCACATCGCTGTTCTTCCATTATGTTGTTCCTGATGTTCATATTTGAGCCAGATGGTGGAAATTTGTTGGCCATGACAAAACCTTGTCTGAAAATCAGGCTGAAATCATAGTCTGATTCTGGTGTTCCAGAGAATTCAGTTCCCCGGGTTCCCCTTTAGCACACGCGTGTGAAATCGTACCATTTTATCCTGCTGTTGTGTTAAGTGGCTAGTGTATGCTTTATCATTGCGTGTGTTTGTTTATAGTGTTAGCATTTACTTTTCACCAGCAAAAGACAAGTTTCCACAAAAACGCGATTCGATTCGCTGATGTTTGAGATTCGATTCCCTCAATCGGCTCACTTCAGTGAGTCGTTCAGAAGCAGTCCGGTTCTTTAGTGATTCATTTGTCTCAGTGTAATCCAGAGAGTGTGTGCGAGCATTGGTGGCCTGAGCGCGCGCGCGCACACAGTTAAGGAGCGTGAGAGAGAGAGCGCGAGCGCGCGCGAGCAGGCTGAAGCTGAAGAACTACACGCTGTAACTCGGAGTTAGGATCAAAGATGGTTCTGCGGAATTTGTTCCGGGCGGTGATCATGGGTCCTCCAGGTTCGGGGAAAGGAACCGTGTCGTCTCGGATTACGGAAAGTTTCGGGCTGCAGCATCTCTCCAGCGGGGACATGTTACGGGCCAACATTAAAGCCAAGAGCGGTGAGACCGACAGCCTACTGGCAGCTCCTCTAACCGAATCAGACCACAACTCAGATCATGAACCCAGTGTCCGATGTGATCTGATGCGATCCGATGTGATCCGTGTAGCGGAAGAACAGGGATGAAAGTGAAACGGGGCGCGAGACGCGTTCACATGCTGGAGTTACTGTGGAGTTTTAGTTTGTTTTGTTTTCTGCTTTTTAATCGAGTCGCTACGTGAGCTGTTTATAATCCTGCATGCAGAGGAAGTGTGTGTGTGTGTGTGTGTGTGTGTGTGTGTGTGTGTGTGTGTGTGTGTGTGTGTGTGTGTGTGTGTG
>JAQQZX010062181.1:0-12780 GCA_030068355.1 Notoglanidium maculatum | reverse complement strand
GTGTGTGGCTGTTTGTCTGTGTTGGCCCTGTGGTGGACTGGCGACCTGCCCAGGGTGTACCCCGCCTCTCGCCCAGAAGATGCTAGGATTGGCTCCAGCTTCCCCGTGACCCAGATGGATAAAGCGTTATAGATGGATGATGGATGGATGGATGGACACAATAAACAGAGATACAGGCCACGAGTGAGAGACCTTAAAGAAATAAACAGGGAAAATTCTCTTCACTCACTCAGTGGTCTGAAACACCGTTGAGCCCCCAACTGTCAGAACTTTGATTCAGTTTCAATCTCTATCAGACTCTGCAACCGTGTCTCTCTCTCTTTCCTCCGGGTGTCAAGCGCTTTGAGATTGAACCAACTGACACAAGGTCATGTTAAACTCAATCTGATTTTAATGAAGAAAGTCTAGAAGTATTTATACAAAGAAGCACAGATGTCATAGTATTCTCAAGGGAACAGATAAGTAGAGAAACATCTTGTTTGGACAAAACATTTGACATAATGAAAGTCTCCTGTATGAGGAGTGTGACATAAGATAAATGTTCTTTACGATAGCTTAACCTAAACAAGCTTTGGTCATGTCACAAGGACCTAAATTAACTAAAGATCACAGTACATAGAAGAAAGTAGAACACCTTTAAATCTGGGCAAAGGAATGCCACAACGACAATCCATGGCAGCAGCAAAGGACAGAAAAGGGAAAAGATTTTCAATCTAACAGTTTTTAGGTGACTTCATAGAACATTCATAATAATAGAATAATTTAAAAATAATAATAATAAAAAAAGTAGTAATAATAATAATAATACTTACGTAATACAAACAGATTGGAATGAAAAATGGGATAAATGTAGTTGAATTATTTTGTGGCTTGTACAAACAATTGTTGGATTAAACATTTTAAACATAATATAAATTATCTAAACTAAATAAAATTTTGTTTTCTTTAAATTCTGAACTAAATTATCCTCTCAGCTCCGGATGTCCCGCCTCCTACCTTCGATGATTGGTCATTCGTCAGCGCCGTTGGCCATTGGACGATCACTCGGGATGTCCCTCCTTTGGGCCTTTTAAAGACGGTAACCCCGTGACGTTCGAGGAGGGAGTTGTTTGTGGCGTATGGTTAGTTTGTTTGAGGTCCGTTACTTTGTGCTTGAGAGCTATGTGCAGTGCTTTTGGAGTACTGGTTGTGGAGGTACTTGTATAGACAAGCGTTTATATTTGTTTATATGTATATAACAGGTTGGGTTAGGTTAGATTCACTCTTTTTCCTTCAAAATATTTCCATTGCATAGACTTCTTTTATTTTCTTGTATATACTCTTTTCATCTTGAAACAGCTGATTGTATCATTCATTTACATTGTGCACCACGTAGGTAATGTGGATGTATAGACACACTAGGGTAGAGGCAGACACCACTTTCTGTATGTTTTGTTTTGTAGTTAGACAGAATAGTCAGAGAGGATTTGTTTTGGTTTGTTTTGGGTCTCATTAGTTAGTAAGCTCTATAACTGAGATAGAATAGGGATGTTTTGTTAATGGTATCTGCCAGTAACCCTTTAACATATCTAATTTACTAACAAATGTAACAGCACTGACACAATCTACACAGTCATCCATTCTGGGCATGGGGTACACATCAGAAACTGTAACTGAATTAACCTTTCGATAATCCGTACAGAAGCAAGCAGGGAGAACTCCAGGGGCTACTACTAGGAGTAGCCAATCCGTGCTCTAAGAGATAAGATACCTCGTCTTGCATTACTTTTTGCTTTAACAAGTTTGCTCGATAGGCATGTTGCTTAATGGGTTTAGCTTCTGCCATGTCTATGTCATGACATAAAATTGTAGTCTGAGTTGGAGCATCATTAAACAACTCGGGAAAATAGTTCATAAGTTGTATTATGTCTGACTGTTGGTCATCTGGCAAATGTGACACAAACAAAAAAAGATCTGAGTGCATTTCTAAGTTTTTCAAAGGAGCAGTTATTTTAGACAAATTGCACTCCTCTTCAGGAACAGAAGAAGAGAGGACAGTAGCAACAAGGATGGAATCGACCTTGTTCACACTGGGCCCTAGTGCTGACAGTGAACTCATCTGTCAGTGTGCGTTCATGATATAACTTCAGCATGTTGAAATGACATGTTCTTTTTTTTCTGTTTCTGTCTGGAGTGCAAATTACATATGTTGTGTCACTTAATTTCTTCTCTACGGAGTAAGGACCTGAAAAACGGGCAGAGAGACAAGAACCTGCAACAGGCAACAATGCCAATACTTTTTCTCCTGGCTGGAAAGTGCATACCATAGCCTTTGTATCAAAACGTTTCTTCATTCTGAGCTGAGAACAGCTTAAGTGCTGTTTATCACACTCACAAGCTTCATGCAAACGTTCCTTAAATTCAGTCAAATACCACAGAATACTTCGAGGTGGTTTAGGTTGAGAGTTAGCATCAGTTAACATAGTTTCCTGTAAAACTTTCAACGGTCCATGGACTGTATGTCCGAAAACAAGTTCAGACTGAAATTTAAGGATTCCTGCACTACCTCTCGTACTGTGAATAAAACCAAAGGTATTCCCTCATCCCAGTCTCGACTAGTATCAAAACAATAAGCCTTGCGCATAGTCTTGAGTGTTTGATGGAATCGTTCTAGAGCTCTTTGTGATTCAGGGTGATATGGAATGGATGTAGTATGCTTAATGCCTATCTGTGATAACACTTGTTGAAATAATGATGTGAAATTCGTGCCACGATCAGACTGAACATTTCTAGGTAATCCAAACATGGAAAAGAACCTCAAAAGAGCTTTAGTAACAGCTAAGGCAGTAATTTTCCTAAGAGATATAGCCTCTGGATACCGAGTAGATACACACATGACTGTAAATAGAAATTGATTTCCGAACTTTGTCTTAGGCAATGGACCAACACAATTTATAATGATGTGTTCAAATGGTTCCCCTATGGCGGGTACTGGATGCAAACGGAATGGTTTGATTCGGTTTCCCTTATTTGTTGACAAGTTGGACACGATTGGCAGTAAGCCGCAACATCAGTCTTTAGTCAGGGCCAAAAAAAAGTCTCAAAACTTGATCATAGGTTTTAGACACGCCTAAGTGAGCAGAAAAAGGACTGTCATGCGCTACACTAAGAATCTTAGCACGAAAAGGCTGAGGAACCACAACTTGCAACACAGTATTCCATTCAGTCTCACCCTTGAGTTTGGGATACCATTTCCGGAAAAGTACACCCTCTTTTAAGACATACGGACTGGAACCATCCTCTAATGCAGCAGCCCTGCACTTCAGTAGGGAGGCATCTGCCTGCTGGGCCAACAACAACTGCTCTCGGGTGAGTGGACCATCACTAATATTTTTTAATTTTAGAACACTGTGTTTGGGTAGGCAGAGACTCAACATCTTTATCTGCCGCCATAAACATATCGAACAAAGCTACAACATCCTGAAACCTTTTTCTTGTGCCCTGGTTACTGCACATGCCAGAAAAATAACATCCCATTGTTTATATTCCATCTTATTTTCTTCAACAGGTGTCTGATTTACTTCAAGGAGAGGCGACACTTTTCATCCCGTCAAATCATTTCCCAATATCATTGACACTCCCTTTACAGGTAACTGCTTACAAACACCTACGCGTACGGTTCCCTTCACCAGTGCAGTGTCCAAATGTATCTCATACAAAGGAATTTTTACTAGTCCCATCTCAATACCTTGTGCGACTACATAGGAATGACAAGAGGATTCCTCCGACAACGGCAGAGCCTCAACGAGTAGCAATGACTGTGCTGCCCCTGTATCACGTAAGATTTTAATATCTCTTTCTGCAGACCCTAAAACTGATACTTTGCCATTTACCACAAATGGTTGAAACACTGACTCTATTTCACGTTCTGGGGGTGATGACATTGTCTGTACTAAGTTAACAGGCGAAGTAGATTGCTTTGACTTCCCTGCAGATTTCTGGTCATTCTTTGACCTAAGTGCTGTACAATTTGCAATAACATGACCCACTTTATAACAGTAAAAACATTCTCTACTGTCTCTAGGTGGCGATCCTGGTCCGAAATTCCCAAGAGTAGTACCTAATCTACCCACAGGTGGTTTTCTACTGCTAAAATTGGTCTCGCGCACCTTTGGGTAAGTAAAAATGGGTTTGTGCGTGAGGGCAAATTCTTCTGCCATCACCGCAGCTTTATTCACAGTTGCTACCTGCTGTTCATTTAGGTAAGTAACCACTCGTACTGGTAAACACTTTTTAAATTCTTCCAATAACATTAGCTCTCTGAGTGAATGAAAATCCGCTACACCAAAGGCTGTAATCCTGTGCTGTGAAATGTTATATGTGCACCTGCACCCATACCTGCTCTACCTGCCTTAGACTCCAATTCCTATGAGTCGCATATAGACAACCTGGCCAACATAGACACTAACGTGGAGGACACAGACTACAATTCGCATTAACTCATGCATATAGACAATATGGTGACACGCTCCCATGCTTTGAATCACCTGACTACTAATCACATACAGGTGTACCCAATCAACACAAATTATTTAAGGACTCTCAATATGTGATTGCCTTTGCAATGCATTAGTTTAACTCCTTTGTGTCTGCTATTGCTTTGCCTTATTTCTCTGTGACCGATGGTCTGGTTTTTGACTTTGTTTCTGTTTTTATGGATTCTGCCTTAGTCTGACCTTCCCTGTGTTGTTTGCCAATCGTCTGAACTTTACTCTGGCTTTGGGACTTTCTGCCTGCTGATTTTGTACCTTTGCCTGTGGTTTCAAACACTGAACTGGGAATGCATCCTACATCTTCTGGCCTGCATGAAACAAAAGAGTTGGAAAAATTAAGCCTTCTAGGTGCACAATGCAGAATTGTTAATGGGGTTTTAGTCAAGAATAAAACATATACAATTCGTGACAAGTTTTCATGTCATATTTTGTTCATTATTACTTGTGTTCTGTACAGCAAGCAGATTGACATTTTTTCTTTTTACTCTTATTTCTTGTAATTAAACACTTTTTGCCTAATTTTTTTTTCTTCCTCTCATTTTCCTTTTATTTATTTGTTTGTTTGTAAATGCTCAACATTACAGTAACGTTCATCCATGGTCGCAGTGGATCTGGAGCTTATGCTGGAGCACACATTGGCACACACTTAGTAATGTCTAGTTTTAATTTAGTTTAGCCAAACCACTTACCAACATGGTTTTCAGAGAATAGCCATGTGGTGATATTGTAGAAGTTACGCACAACACAGAGCTCAGGATCAAAGCCCAGACTCAATTATGAGCAGTTATGACTAATAATAATAATAATAATAATAATAATAATAATAATCTCTTTGTTTCAGAGTGAGAGAAAGACAGAAAGCAGAGATATAAAAAGAAACAAGTGAGGGAAAGACTGAGAAGGAAAAATATATCGACATTAATAAATAAAAACAGCATCTTAGCAAGATTTGTTATGATCTGCCAATAGAACAAGAGTTTACATTTAACAAGGACACATTTTTTTTAAATGTCTAGAAATACATTTTGTGAACATAAATTTGCTCTATTACATTACATATATATATACATATATTATTATCTTATAATAGGGAACTCTTGACTGTAGTGATGATATTTTCACTTCCATAAGATTTTAGATGTCATTTTTAAAGTGAATTTTTTATTTAACCTTTTAAATAAGGTTAAATAATAGCCATAGTACAGGCTTGATATTTTCCAGATTTAACATCATTGTGTCATCTCTCTCTCTCTCTCTCTCTCTCTCTCTCTCTTTCTCTCTCTCTCTCTCTCTCTCTTTAGGATGATTAAATCTCAAAACTGTGTTTGTGTGTGTGTGTGTGTTCAAAATCTCTGAGAAAATACCAAGATTTAGTGACTTAAAGTGACAACTAAAGCATTCTGAGCCAAACTGAGCTCAGTTCTCTTTGGGGAGTCCCTCATCAAGGGGGTACATAAGGAGGCTCCATTAGCCTCCCAGCATGCCTCTGTGCACTAAATCCCTGACATGGTAGTAGGTAAAGCTTATTAAAGGCAGAGTGTCGTTTATTTTCTCTTAATGACATGATCTGACTTTAATCTCTTCCCTCTGTATAACAGCATGTGTTCAACATGGGACAGCCTTGCGCTCTCTCTCTCTCTCTCTCTCTCTCTCTCTCTCTCTCTCTCTCTCATTTCTTTCCTTCTGAAAAATTAGCATTTATCTTTTCTATTTTCACTTTACAGAAATGATTATATACTGTATACCACTATATGACAGGTGATGTTTTCTCTGATATTTTATAATAGTGTTTACAGGGAAAATATTTAATGGAAGATGTCTGAAGCTTTTATTCATTTATATATTTAAATGATTTAAAAACCCTCTTTGGTATGACCAAGCCAACAATAGACAGTTCTGATGCTCTCATGATTGCAATGCCTTGAACTAATGCTAAGAACAGCATACTGTCAGACTTAAACATGAGCTTGGTGTCACAGTGGCTTCACATGAAAATAAGAAAAAATCATTTTTTGTCAGATTTTTATTTCTTAGTTTCATCTGACAATGAGCTGACACTGAGCTCGTCTTTAAAACATCCCATAGATCCTTTTATTATCTCTTTAAGTAGCTATTTCCATTCTAGCTCTTAGAAGCTTCATAGACTGGAGAAGCTGTCTGTCATAATTCAGCAGCAGATTTTTACCATGCTTCCCAAAGCATTGCTACAATACTTTTATGGCTTTGGCAAAGTCACATGATCAGCAATCAAAGCTTCATTCAGCATGGTTCATTAGAGTATTGTTTTACTGCATCAGATACTTATATCAATGTCACAGGATGTATAGAGTTCACGTAAGGCCTTGCAGTCAACCAGCTGTATGATCCCTGGAGCTCCAGGTGCTTCAGGACAGTGTGGATGGTGATGGAGATGGCGTTCTTTGTGGATCTTTGATTTCATAGCAGAAACTGTTGTTATTCCAGAAATACGTGAATAGAATTGACACATGACTGTACCATTTTCTCAAAGCACTTCATAATGATAAGGGTAAGTGCTACTGGGCAAAAGTCCTTTAGGTTTTTCAGACACAATCTTGGCAGATTTTAGACACTTGGGAATGAATTCTTGAGAAAGAGAGAGATTAACCATGTTCCTGAAAACCTCTGCCAGCTGTTCAGTGCAGCACATTCGTCAAAGCAAGCAAAGAAGTTGTTTGGCTCATTTACAAGTGTGGCCTCATCCCTGGGGATCCTGGCATAGCCAATGTTCTTATGATCAGTAACACACTGGTTATCTTGCCATATGCACCTAAAGTGGTCCTTGATCTGCTGCCTGTGAGTGGGTTTGAGCTTGTTTATGGCTCAAAACTTTGACAAGGATGAATGAATTTAATAAAAACCAGTACACAAAAAAGTTATCATAGCAATTAGGAAGTAGCCAAGTCATCAATAAGTTAATGTATATGCCATAAGAGTGGTAACTGTAGAACTTTCAGAAAGGAAAACAGAAATATAGCCAGAGCTGTTAAAATGGGGTAGCCAGGTTAGAACCAGTAAACTTATATGAATGGAAATCTAGGGTGGGGAAAAATACAAGGGAGGATCAAAAACTAAATAAGATTTTTAAATTATGTCATAACCAGAACAAAGAGTAGTTAGCAAAACATATTTCCTTGAACATTTCCTGTTGGATAGTTCGACCATGCACAGTGCAGCACTCTGCCTTTAGTTGAGTGGAGCCATGTGGGCAGAAACATGAACACTCTGTTGCGAGATTGCACCATCGAAGAACAACGTGCCCTAGTGCGCTAGGGTTAACCCTAACCCTAACATTTTTTTTTTTTTGACATTAAGGGACCTATTCTAGTGCATGGGCAAAGAGTCAACAGTGCAAATTGCAGTGCATTGCTGTGAAATGAACTTAAACTTGCAATTTGCAGCAAAAGAAGATGACTGCTGTCCAAAACATCCTTCTGCCTCATGACAATGCATGTCCTCATACAGCAGCAGTGACGGAGACAGTGCAACAGATCAGGTTCGAATGTCTTCCATACTCTCCTTACAGCCCGGATCTGGAAGTGGTGCTCACCTGGCTTCTGGAAGCAGCCAAAAAACTTCTCTGCAGGAATTCAAAAGCTTGTGGAATGATATAACAAATGTGTTGTCTAGCATGGGGACTATGTGGAAAAGTGATATGCACAATTGCTCACAGATACCTCTATTAATGAACACTAACATTATGAATTCAATATCATTAGCTAATTATACCTCATAATAGACTGAGGAAATCCATTGTTATGACATGTCATTAGCATTAAAAAAAATGCTCAATGTTTGCTCACCTGATTTGGTCAATGGGTCCAGGAATTAGTTAGCTTCTGTGCTCACTAGCTAATATCTTCCTGTGGTAGCCAGAGGCATGAAAATCATTGAAATCACTTACCTTTTCACAATTGATACAGTTTTAGTTTGTAATCAAATATCTTAACATGTTATTAGGCTCAAACAAACAGGTGACAGATAAAAGTTAAGATGGAAATATAGCATGTATATGTTACATTTACTACTGCAGATTTCATAGTTATCCAAATATACCCAGACTAAAAGATCCTTTACAATATTAGGTCTCCCAAAATCTGTTAATCTACACTGTTGTCAGTAGGTAATGTGCAAACTCAGCTCCACTGTCATGTGAATATGTTTCTCCAGAGACAGGAAAGTTATTAAAATAAATGTACCATCTCCATCTCCATAGAGATGAATATATTGTTGTTAAATAAAAACTGTTTAGTACCCAAGGTAACACTTTTGCACAAATACTTTTATTCACACTAGTATAGTCAATTTATTCTTTAGTGCATCTGAAAATGCTGTGTGTATTCAGACATGAGAGATTAAATTACACAAATAATAAAAAGCTATTAAAGTTAATAGCTTTGGTTAGGAAAAACTACTTGTGTGTACTGCATTAATCACAGCTTCAGATAAACATTTTTAATAGAATTTCTTACATATTCAGAACTTCATTGCTAATGCTGAAACAGAATGTCGGATATACACGAGACACTTTTTTTTGGATGAAAGATAAGTCTGCCATATGATAAAAAGCAGGGCGTTCCCACAGATCCATTTATTATTTCTGAAAGTAGTTATTTCTGTCCTAGTCCATAATCATTTGGGTGCGATGGAACTGCTTTGCCTGCAGAAGTTGTCTGTCCTACATCATTACTGGCTTTAATTTTGTGCTAAATCCCCAGGCAACATCTATGATAGCAAGTGAAGAAAGAAACAAAGGCATAGATATTCTGTGAGATGGTAAGTATACTGGTGGGTAAACAAAAATGAGACAGCAAAAGTAAGAAAAGAATGCTAATGTAAAATTAAAGTTTACATAAAAAATAAAAGTTCAGCTGAGTTATGTACTATATATATCTACAATATGTAGTGAAGAAGGACAAATAATATGTGAAGCATATCATGTAACATTTAAGTGAACAAAATCACTCCAGCCCTCCACATGCACACAGCATATTGTCTGTTCATTTAGAGAAGTAGATTTAATAAATCTAACAATTGGTGAGCCAGCTGGAGATCAGGAAAACAACTCCCATTGCAAGAACATTTTCAGGATCTAAAAAGATCTACTCTTATGGCCTGTGTGCACCAGATGTGTTTTATGGCTTGAGAGAATTCTTCCAACATGCTTCACTCAAGCACATGTTGCAGCTATATCACAAAAAACATCTTCTAGCATTTCCATAGTGGATTGTTATGAACATCAAGTCTATATTTGCTTTGGAAAGGTTAGCTAAAACAATGGAAAGAAATTATGTCCTGGCATTGGCAGCAGCTCTTGACATAGGTATTGATGTACCTTTGAAAAGAAGAGTCTGGGTGCATGGGATAAACCATATATATATGGCAGGGCATACAGGACAACTACACCTGCTTGTGACAGTGATGCCTCCCTACCAGATGTGCTTAACAACTTCTTTGCACGGTTTGACACACAGAACAGAGGAAGCCCATCCCTTCTCACAGTGACCAGGTGCTGCGTCTGACCACTGCTGATGTGAGGAAAACTCTTCACAGAGTTAACCCACGGAAGGCTGTTGGACCAGACAACATCCCTGGGAGAGTGCTCAGAGAATGTGCAGACCAACTGGCAGATGTTCTCACTGACATCTTCAACATCTCCCTGAGCACTGCTGTCGTCCTAAAGTGCTTCAAAGCCAGCACCATCGTTCCCGTGTCAAAGAAGTCTTCAGTGCCCAGCCTCAATGACTATCGTCCAGTTGCACTCAGACCCATCATGATGATGTGCTTTGAGAGGCTCGTGCAGTTCGCCTATCGCAGATGGTGCCATTGCCACCACCCTACATCTGGCCCTCACACATCTGGACACCTACAGTATGTACGAATGCTGTTCATAGACTTCAGATCAGCATTCAACACAATCATTCCTCAGCACCTGATTGGGAAGCTGAGCCTGCTAGGCCTGAACACCTCTCTCTGCAACTGGCTCCTGGACTTCCTGACTGAGAGAACTCAGTCAGTCCGGAATGGGAACAGTATCTCCAGCACCACCACACTGAGCACTGGGGCCCCCCAGGGTTGTGTGCCCAGTCCAGTCCTGTTCACTCTGCTGACTCACGACTGCTGCAATGCACAGCTCGAACCACATCAATTTCGCCGGTGAGATGACTGGGGTGTGTCTAATCAGCAAGAATGACGAGTCAGCATACAGAGAGGAGGTGCAGCAGCTAACGGACTAATGCATAGTCAACAACCTGTCTCTGAACGTGGACAAAACCAAAGAGATGATTATTGACTTCAGAAGAGCACGGAGCAACCAGTCTCCACTCAACATCGACGGATCCTCTGTGGAGATCATCAAGAGCACCAAAGTCTCTCTTCCCTCTATCTCTGACATTCACCACACACGCTGCATCCGCAAAGCCACCAGCATTGTGGAAGATCCCACACATGCCTCACACACATTCTTCACCCTCCTGCCATCCTGCAAGAGGTACTGAAGCATTCGGGCCCTCACTGCCAGACTCTGTAATAGTTTCTTCCCCCAAGCGATTAGACTCCTGAACACTCAGGGACTGGACTGACACACACACACACAAATGTACATTCCTCTACCTCTACAATTTTGCACTGCTTGCAGTGTTTGCACATTTTCACACTTGCACTTTTTGTTTCTGCCATGCTTACACATGTTTGCATACATGCACTTTATGTTGTCTTCTGTTGCACACATGCACTTTTGTACTTCTATGTTGTATGTAGCACCTTGGTCCTGGAGAAATGTTGTCTTGTTTCACTATACACTGTATTATATGTATATAGTTGAAATGACAATAAAGCCACATGAACTTGAACTTGAACTGAAACTGCCATCCTGTGAGGTAATACTGGATAATACTGTTATGGTCAGATAATACTGGTAATACTGTCATGGCCAATCGGGACCAAATAAAGGAAGCTGAGAAATTACCAGGAGTCTGATTATTTATGATTAAATTATGATGATAAAAATTTTTAATTAATCAGAGGAAGCAGTAACATGTACACACAGACAGTGACCGGGAGAGAGAGAAACAGCTCCCCTGTCTGATATTTCTGGGTATTTATACTGGGATAAAAGTGCATCACTATTTTATTCATTCACTATTCATCACTCATTTTAGGTGACCCTGCCTCATTGCGATCACTTTTCGAGAAATGCAATGCACCTTTGAGTATACAGGGGCAAGGCCCCCCTTAGCTTTAGTCTTAATCTATAATTAGAGCCCTCCAAGCTTTGGTCACATGATTTTCAGATGGAGTACTGTCACCCAGCATGACCCACACTTACAGTGTATCACATTACTAGATGTTCAGGTACTTTCTACACTCTCCTGAGACCATTACATTTTATTACTTTTATTTATGCTTGGATTATATGGTTGGATTATATATTAAAGCACTGCTCTTAAGCACTCTCGCTGCACAGACCCGCTGCATGTCTGCACAGACCCACTGCAAGGGGATGGGGAGCGAGCGGCATATTATTTAACACATTCACACACACACACTTAAGGTATCGGCCTCAGACGAGGCACCCAATTTAGCTCTACATGTCTAGAAAACATGTCTAGTTTCAAGTCAAACACGTCTCCTTTTCACAACCTGTTTTCACACCCCAGCTTGACCTTTGTGATAACTTATGCTAACTCAGCAAAATAATACAACAATGCACACAAACAAAATTCTGGTTCAAATTGTTCTAATTTGCCTCCACATAACCTATCGCCCACTTGATGGCCAGGGCTTCTCGTTCAATTGCAGCATACCATTGTTCCATGGGAGTGAGCTTTCAGCTGATGTGCAATATTGGCTGATCCTCCTCGTTGAACTCCTGAGCCAGGACCGCACCGAGGCCAAACTCAGAGGCATTGGTTTGGAACAGGAAGGGTCGGCTGAAGTCATAATCCACATCTTAATCTTAATCCACACCATAATCTTGTGTCATATTCCACAAAATAGACGAGCTGGTAAACTCCGTCTTCAGCTCCTGGAATGCCTGTTTCACTGCTGATCTCCAGCACACCTTCTCAGGCTTGTTCTTCCTGGTCATGTCTGAAAGGAGAGCAGCTAAGGAGACAAAGTTACTGCTGGTAGTATCCTGCCAACCCCCAAAAGTCACATACACACGTGGACAAAATTGTTGGTACCCTTCAGGCAATGAAAGAAAAACTCACAATGGTCACAGAAATAA
>JAQQZX010062140.1:0-12783 GCA_030068355.1 Notoglanidium maculatum | reverse complement strand
ATATACAGTACTGCTTATAGGTGCTATAATAATGTATTCTGTATGTGTGTGTGTGTGTGTGTGTGTGTGTGTGTGTGCATGCCAGGTTTTAGTTTTAGGTTTTCAGCTCATCATGTTTGTTTTTCCTTGTGGGTGTGTAGCCATTCTGACACCCATTAACTCTAATCAAAACACACACACTGACACACACCTGTTTGTGAACAAGTCAACTCTTTGAGCCAGTACATTTAGATGAACGTTCCCATTATCTTCTTGTAGGAGTAGGCAAAATAATATTCCTGCATTGTATTTTTAATCAAAATGATTATATTGAAACCTCTGAGCTTTTTGTGAATTTGTTCATCTTGATGAAGGTTTGTTGTTGTTTTTGTTCATTAAATTAAAAAAAAACCAAAAAAAAAACCATTTTGTTTCTTTGCTAGACACTGCACGTGTCTTCTTCCGACAGGTTCATGTATAGATATAGAACCGAAATGTGTGTTACCAATCTCTGATCACCACCACTACTGTTCCCAATGACCAGTGACTAATTATGTATCGCCATTGTCCTGAATAACCAATCACTGATCACCATTGGGAACACTGACCAATCACTGATTGCCACTGTCCTGGACAACCAATCACTGATCACCATTGTTCCAAATGACCAATCACTGATCACCATTGGGAACACTGACCACTCACTGATTGCTACTGTTCTGAACAACCAGTCACTGATCACCATTGTTCCAAATGACCAATGACTATTTACTTATCACCACTGTCCTGGACAACCAATCACTGATCACCATTGTTCCAAATGACCAATCACTGATCATCGTTTGTCCCACTCACGCACTTCATTCTAAATTCTCTTTTTGTCTATGTAAGGAAGTTACATAATCTGTAACCAGTGTACAATCCAGTTTAGGACAGAATGGGAATAAGTGATTTGGGAGCTGAAAGAGTCATCTCTTACTGTGTAGGTGAGCCAAATGACCTGGAGCCAGATGAGCTGAAATTGATATCACTAATACACATGGCTCTGTGCTCACAATTTCAGTATCCTAGCTTCTACGTGTTACTCAGATCATTTTCATGCTCGATGACTGTGACAGCAAGCCTTTGCTATTAACGGCTAAAGCTTTATATATGTAGATATTGTACATCTATAGAGACTTGCATTCAAAAAGGTTTTCCTTCTTTGTTTCTTTCTTCCTTCCTTTTCTTTATTTTGAACCATTGTTTGTTGATTCCTCAGAAGAATGGGCTCAAACTGATTCAAGCTGTGTCTGACAGTGCATTATATTCTTTCATAACAGAGACTCATTCATCACAGCGGAAACACGTCAGCCTAAAAGCCTATTCATATGAAACACTGATTTGCATATTTGGGGCATTTTTTTTCCAAACTGTCTCAAATTGAGCATTTCATATACAGTGAAAATCTCGCCAAACAGTAAAATAGAGACTACTGTACATCGTCACAGCTCTGCTATTATCCTTATTATTACTGTTATTACCTTTGTAGCAGTCAGAGGTAATATTGCACCTTGATGTGAAACATGCATTTCATTTTCTTATTCACTTCAGCAGAGAAAACAAGACAGCCTTGTGAGGTGACAACTGTTTATAGCTTCTATAACATAGATAATGACAGGAACTCTTTTCCCAGACATTCCACAACACTGTATGTATCCTTATGGTTAAAAGAGAAATAAAACACTATTGGATACGGTGTTACCAGCAAATAATAATTGTGGGGTAATAACAGTCAATCAAGATTATTTTACAGTAACCGCATGCCCCCAAAATGTTTTATTCCTCACTCATCATATGATTCATCATATCAGCACATGGCATTATAGAAAGCACTGCAGTCACTCATAACCATATATACAGTTTATTTATTTATGTAAACATGATATTCCTGTGTGCAATATACATTTACTTCACATACTGCCAGCGAACATGGCTTAACTGCAAAAATAAAGAACATGAAGGCGCAACATTGAGAAAACAGGAGACCAGTATGATACTGGATGGATGAACAGAATAAGAAGGATGGATGGAAAGCGAAGGGTGGAATAATGGATAGAGAAGACCAGCGGCTTAAGGTGTAAATATGGAGATAGAGAGCTTCTTGGTTGTCTTCAGTCCTTGACTGATCCCGGTTGAGCAGGAAGTCCCTCTGCTTGTCTCCACTGAGCGTTACGCATCCTGAACCATTTCTGCACGGAAAGAGAGAAAAAGCGTTTAAGAGTAAGAGTTTAACCCCATGATTTACACTTGTCAAATTCATCTCTGGTTAGCCAGATTGAAATCTGATCAGTGTTACACATAATAAGCAAATCAACTGAATTACACTTCACTACCGACTAACCGTGTTCAGTCATCCTATGCAAAAATTGGTGAATATCTTCATTATGCAAAGCTTTTTAATCATTGATCTACTAACAAAGTGCCAGCAAAACATTATCCCACTTGCGTGATCCTGTAATGTTTAATGTGTTATGATGTAATATTTTGGAAGGAATTTTGGTTGTTCAATAGTTTGGACACCAATCCATCGGAGGGTACACATACACACACATAGATTCACACAGTTTTTGGGAGGTGGAAGGAAACCAGAGAATCCAGCACTCAGGATCAACACAGGAACCTGAAGCTGTGATGTTACCCACTGCACCACCATGCCAACATTAGGTGACATTATGACATTACTTATAGGTCTACTTGGTTTTTTTTATTTATATATATAGAGCAACTTACAGAAGTATTTTGTAGTCAACAACATGTCCTCATGCTAGTACAATAGGTCTGGGAGTAAGGTTAGCATCAAGTTAACACCTTGGTAGTACAGCAAGAAACATGAATACAGTGGATTTGAACAATCAAACTGACTAATAACCCAATAATAAATATAATAACTTTAGTAATGATGGGTTGCGATTTCTGCTGATCAAATCAACATATAGCTCAATGTTCTGTGGACAAATTTTCATCTTCATGCTAAACATGTTTCGCTTAGCGTGATGAAAATGGATGTTCGGTGTACTGAAATAATCAAATTATATTTCATCGTTGATGCCATGCGTAGGATGTATCTGCTGCTTGCGTCATCCTTTCACGCAATTCTGGTTGCTTCATCTGTGGTTTGTGTCGTAGTAACCTAACAGTTGCACAATGACTTCAGTTGTGGTTTAGTTGCCACAGATTTCTCTTTAACCCCAACATCATTTTCTGTGAAATTTATGCAGTAAGCCACCTCCAAAACGAGCCTCTGTGTGTCAATCAGAGGATGGGGAAGAAAGATCTGCTATTCGCCAGTTAGTGAGTGAGTGTCTACGGGGAAGATTTAAAAGGCGATAGGACAGGTGCTTGCGTTGTCTTTTGTTTGTTCTTTAACGATCATCTAAAGACCAGGTCAAACAAAGGATGAGAGGAAAGAAGCTGGTCCGAGAGCTTATACTTTACAGAGTGTTGGTGAGGGACGAAGAAACAGTGAAACAGTGACGTCAGGGGGTTTGGGGGACACGTCACTTAGTCGTCATGACAACAAGTAGGGCAACTCTGGTTATTTGCATGACTGTGTGCTGTGTATATATGCTAAGAGGTTCGGGATGTAATGGCAAAAGAAGTCAGAAGTACAACTTGTAAAATCGTCCAAAAGTACTATTTATTATGCTGCTTAATAGTGAACGCATAGATCTTATGTCGTAATGGTTTGGCTCCTAAATGAGTGGAAATGTGGGCCTAAAATGTTCCCTGGAGTGCAAGTGAAGAAAGCTAAACTCTAACAAACAACTGTGAATGATATGACAATAGATTGGGAATAACATATTTACCAGTGGTATTATGATGTCACAGTAACTCTGAGCCAAACTCTCAAGCTCCGCACACCCTAATCTTAGCCTCACACACACACACACACACACACACAATGGCCTGCTTTTCCTATTTGGGACAGTATTCTGGCTGAACTGGTTTGGCAAAGAGAGAGGACAAGGGAAGAAGACGGACAGGTCTCATGCATCACATGGAGCTTTGAACGCATTTGGATTTACGCTTTTAGTTCCCAACATTCAAATCAAGCATTCAGTGACGGGTTTTCCCGGAGTCGCATTTGCATTGGAAATCATCAGTGCACGCTTATATAAGCCAGGGAGTTCAGTGCTTCTTATATCGCAGCGCCGTCGAATTCTCGATTCTGATTGGTCAGAAGGTGTCGATTAATGTTTTATAACAGCAGCTCTGAGAGTAATTCAAAGCCTGCAAATCAAAGATTAATATTATGTGCTCTGATTTGTAGAGTGGATGATAGATGTTATCTAAAGTGAATAAAAAACAATCATAAAATGTGTTGCTGCTTAACAACTTCCCATATCCATGCAGTGATGTTCACTCCTTTATGGATTATGCATATACGCTTGCTGCTTTCACATCTGTGGAATCTTGTTTCTGAGAAATATGATTTGTTTCATAAAACTGCACGTTTGATTGGTAGTGGATTCCACACACTGCGGGTCTGCTTAACTTCCCACTGTCAGCACAGTTTACCTCAGACCAGACAGAGACGTGTGGAAACAGAGCAGGGATGTCCACGTCGAATCCAGTAGTGTACTAGTGTAATAGAGCATAAAAATTCAAATGTATGCAAAACATGGGATCATTTAACCAAGAATGAGAAACATTTCCTCGTAAATTAGTATTCAGGATGTGGACGATGATATTAAAAGGAGAGTTTGCACAATTTCTTCTCCAGTTAGCTCAAAGGGACAAAACATATTAACTGCTCTAACAGTCCTTAGCTCATTAACAGATGTGCTAAAGCATATTTCAAAACCTGAAAATATGCTAAATGTGGGATCTGAATGACAAAAACATATTACCTACCATTCAGGGATTGAGTTAAGCGAAGGTTTAAGGGAAATCTGCACACCTCTTCCGCTTAAATCAAAAGCTGACATTCAGCCAAGTCAAGTTTAGCATGCTAATTTTGGTTCTTGATTTTTTTGGGCTTAGAGCTGTGAGGCTTTTTTTTTTTTTTTTTTTATCGACAAATTATCATCGTCCTAACTGCTCTAACATACCTCGGGGAGCATGTTATGTCCTCATAGCTGTGTTTAGAACTATGAGGCTAACAAGTTAAAAAAAATACCCTAGGGACTGAGAGTTAGCATGCTAATCGTTTTAAGATACCTGAGTTAGCGCACTGACGTTTTAGTGAGTATGAAAAAGAAAACTTTGTTGCGAAATATTCGCTAACTTTGCTAAAAACAATGAATTAACTTTGCTGTTGCTAACTATTCACGGCAAGGGTGACATGTGACTTAGTTCAAATTCTAAGGCTAATGCTGCTAACAAGAAGCTTTCACCACAGGTTACCATCATGCTAATTGCTCTAACACATCAACACGTTCGGTTAAGAACACGTCTATAAGGTCAGAGTGTGTGTGTGTGTGTGTGTGTGTGTGTGTGTGTGTGTGTTAGTTAGTATCAAATAGCACTTCAGGATGTTTGGTTACATGACTAATACACTTCCAGTTTCCAGTTTTTTGGGATCCTATTCTCCTTACAGTCGTTTTACAGCATATCCACTATCAGCTTTATTCTTTATATCCGCCTTTACATCATGTCATGTGATTAATATCAGGGAAAAATAAATAAATAAACAACCAAGTTCATGGATTATTCCAATGTCAGGCATCCTCTGGATGATGCTACCACTTAGTGCACAGACACATTTGTTAGGACCTTCCACTGTTTCTTTGGTTTTTTTTGTCTGTCCAGTTGAAGTGAATCTATTCCCAGATTCCTGTTCTTGGCTGAGTGGAACCCAGTATAGTTGTCTGCTTTTGTAGCCCATCTGCCTCAAGGTTCTGCATCTTCTGAGATACCTTTCTGCTCACCACAGTTGTAACGAGTGGCCATTCCTCATCAAGTTGTTTCCACACACAGACCAGCTGCTGACTGGATGTTTTTTGCTTTTCCCACCACCTTGTGCAAACTCTAGAGACTGTCATTTGTGAAAATCCCTTTTTCTGAAATACAACATACTCACGCAACATCCATGCCACAACCTGATCCTACGAGACTGCGCTGCTGCCACGTGATTGGCTAATTATATAATTAAATGAAGGAGAGGGGAAAAGCGTTCCTAATAAAACGAATGAACAGTATATGTATATCTAGATCTACCTATCAAGTGATCAAAGACAGATCTTTCATACTGCTCTGTGATGCCACGATAGGCAACTTATTTCAGACAGCACTTACACTAGTGATGAGCCGACTCTTTGAGCCGACTCTCTGGTGAACATCAACAGCCGACTTGCATATATAATCCGATTTCTTTTTTAAAGCTGTCATAGAAAACTCTTTCAGTGTAATTTGATTAGTTAATTATTTTCTTCCATGGAAACTTTTTTCCCCAGTTCATTAGCGTGAATCACGAGGCGTGACTTTGACTCTCAGCTGCATAAATGAGGTAGAATGACAGGGAGGATCCCCTGCACTGCTGCTGCTTGTTAAAGATGTACTTAATGTAGATGGTGTACTAATAGAGATGGGCAGTTATTTGGATAAATGGAATTGAATTGAATCTTGTAAATGAAGCACCGACACGAGAGGCCATGATCAAATTTAACATATTGTATTTTTCAATGCAGATTCATAGCTTCTTGCTGATTTTGCAATCGTCATAGGACAGTAGTTCCAGCTGAAAGGTTTATATTAATGCGTGTTATAATAATTTAATAAATTGCATGTAAACAGATTGAAAAGAAGTTTTGATATGCTGACGTTTCTGTAAGTAGATTTTGCATTATTGGAAGGCGTCTCCAGGGTCAGCACTTCACACAGGCTTTCTGACACAGGAAGAGGGCTTTGCATTTTTTTCACGTTTCTGTTTAATTGCTTTCATTTCTGGTCTTATTAACTTAGAGAGTAAGAAAACAGAGACGCCGACAAGGGAACCATCATCTATTGCTGTTCAAATCATTTCGTTGATTTTCCGCATACAGATAAAAGTAAACTGTATTGTTCTTTAATTTACCGAAAAACTTACTCATTGAAACATTTCTGTGGTCAATGAAACCTTTCAAAACATGCTGGTTTTTGGAAAATAATCAATGTAAAATGACACTCAATCTATCAGGGTTCAGACTTGGCATGTTTTCCAAGCGGAGTCATGTAATGCTATAAAGGTATTACTATGACAGGTCTTGAATGTTAACACAGGACATGAATTGGCTTACAGCTTGCCATCATCTAGCTGTTTCACATAACTTGGCAGCAGAAACTTTTAGAGCTTTGTTTCAGTGCTTGCCATAAGGTTGAGTGTCAGTACACTCAGTACTCAGAGCTCTAATATGAGTACACAATGTATCAGTACATTCACGGTACAAGAGAAAAGCGTTTACGCTGTTGCCCTAACATGTGCGAGTTCAAATCCTGACGATGCCATAACCACGTGTGGACAGGAAAGCCCAATTAGTTGTGTTTTCAATCACACGCACACTAGCTAATCACGCGTGTCTGTGAGCTCATGTATGTGGAAGAGGGCGGATAGCGCTTTCCTAAGAGAGTCTTACTCTATCCCGTGACACAGCATGAGTTGCTTCACATGTCTCAGACCCTGTTTACACTTGATTTTAAAATGCATCTTTGGTGATCAGATCACAAGTGGACAACGCTTAATAGAACCGCCAAGACGCATTCAATCAAACCACTTGCGGAGGTGGTCTGGGACGAATTTTAACCACATGTCTTTTGTAGTGTAAACGCTAATGCATCCTGATTCGTCTCCGACAAGGACAGAACAGGGAAATACATCCTTAATGGAGGACAATGGTGGCTGTTTTGGAGACGGAGCAAAAAATGGAGAGGGGCACTGATGTGCATGGTTGGAGCGCAAGAAAATAATGAAGGCGTGTTGCCGGTTTAACATCCTTAACATAACTGCGCACAGGGCATTTTAACTTTCTAGCGGAAGTGATGTGGTCAGCTGGACACCTTGGAGACACATGATAGTAAGCGGAGTGTCTCAGCTGCCCACTTTTGACCTGTTTGGCCAAGATGCATTTGAAAACCAGGGCCTTCGAGATAACTCGTTTCGCTTCATGCGTCTCAGAAGGCACTGTCCTGGATAGGTAGCTGTTGTATGTATGAAAGGGGAGACCTAACCAGTGCGTGGGGATTGGCCAAGACTAAACAAAAAAAAAGTGGGACTATCTAAAGATAAATAATCAAATATGAAGTGAAACTTAAAAAGCCATAATAAAATAGAATGTAAAAAGATTTTTAGATTTATTCAGATCACATCCCTGATATTCTGACCATTTCAAATGAATAGATGTTAACTTTATATTAGATTGTAGAAAGATTGTAGAAAAAAGAAGCTCCTGAAAATAAATAGCTAAGATGTTATTGTGCATTAAAAAAAATCATAGTTAAGTTGTTGGATTTTATTTTTTTTTTTGTTCGAGTTTGGTGTTTATGAGTAAATACTTCTTATTTATTTGTTGTTTATTGTATAAGTGCCTCTTCACTCACCTGCGTTTCCTCCTCACTGAGGCCGCATTCAGCGGCGATGAGCGCGAGCGTTGCTCCGTCCGGGTTCCGGCTCCCGCGAGAGAAATTCTCCTCCAGCACGCGCAGCTGATCCTCCGCCAGGCGCGTGCCCAGCGCCCCCGTCCCGCTCCCGTTAGAGGCCATAGAGCTGCTCAGAAACCAGAGACACAGAGAGACGGACAGCAAAAAAACGATAATCACCAAGTTGCCCCGAGTTTCAGCGCGAGACAACGCAGCAGGATAAACACAACGTCGCGTGCAAGCGCGAGAGTAATATTAAAAAAAAAAAAAAAAAGCTAGAAATGCAGGAGGAGAAGTTTGTGCGCTCCCGCCCCCTCGGACAGCCAATTCACTTCAACACATCATGATCATGATCCTTCAGCTTAAAGGCGCAGTCTTAACTAGGAAAACACACAGACACGCAAAAGACACATGCGCGTGCACTTGCAACTATGCAAACGCGCGTGGACTACAGAGCAGCTTAACACTACAGATGTGTTGTAACATTGATGATTTAACACATTTTAAAAAGGTGTACCCGTGTACCTGTATCTGCTCTCCAGACCTCAACTGTTCATCTTATGTACTTATTACGCAATATTTACACAATGACGTCAGAACAACCTTGGACCTTTGTGTTGTTGGAGGCTGATGCACCTGTAAAACCAGCTGGTACAATGAGCTTAGTTGTTCCGGCCACAGCTGTGTTTACCTGAGGACCAGGTGCGGCAGAATATCTTCATAAAGTAAATAAATATATAAATAGATATTATAATAAAATTGTGATATCATATAATAATAATAATAATAATAATAATAAAAAAACTCATATTGAATCAGTTCATAAAGAGTGAATTAACAGTATAGCTGGTGTACATGGTGTAGATATATAATATGGTCCTGGACAGTGGAGATTACAATAAACCTTTATTATTGTAGTTATTATGTAAGGAATAAAACAATTTAGGGCTTGTTGTTATAGGAAAATAATCAATAATGGAGTCATGTGATTGTGACGTTATCACCCGAAGTGTCACTTACATCACAGCAATTTGTCAATGATTAAAATGTGTGAATTTTTAAAGAAAAACACATTATACTTGCTAGACATATAATTTTGCAGACCAAGTATGTTCCTGTTCTCATTTAACCGCTAAAACAGTAGTTCCCACATTTTCTCTTGAAGTTAACTTGACGAAAACATGCTTCGACGTTACTATGATGGAAAAATGAAAGGAACAGTGATGACACCTGAGACTCCTTCACTAATAAGAAAACTTCACAACATTAATGATTTTACATAACCATATTAGAACAAGTGCATTAATATAAACCTGTGATTTGTCTCTCCACTCTGATTAGACAAGAAAAACAAAAGTCGTTTGAGCCAAGACACAAAAAAAATGTAATGGCAGCCTTGTACCCTTTAAAACCATTCCCTCCAAACACATTCATTGCCCACGCCAGAGCAAGAGGAAAGGTTTTTCATATTGGCACGCCAGTAAAACGCCTCTTATTGTGATTGGTTGGATGTTGTATGTTTGTTTTCTCTTGCTTTTACCAAGCTGTCAGAGAGTGGCGTTTCACCTCTGAACAGTTTACTGACGTGAGGAAACCTTACCAGATATTACAATATGCCCTTAAACCACCATAGAACACTTGCTTTCGCAGCAACCTTGATTTTACAATATCACGAAGCGGATACAAAAGGGAACCGATGACAGGAAAATGTTTACAGAAACTTGTCTTTGTTAAATGTATTTTGCAGGATTCAGAACTGCTTGCTAATTAATAACCTCTTATGGTTTGAGATAGATTTGTCCTAGCCACATACATTACCTCCATATTTCTTATCTACTTTGCACATATATTACACTATAAGGCCAAAAATTGATGGATACCTGACCATCACACCCATATGTGGTTCTTAGCCAAACTGTTGCCACAAAGTTAGAAGCACACAATTGTATAAGAGTGAAGGTTACTACACATCTTTGACCATATGCATGTGTATCCGTGCATGTTCAGTTCAACAGTCTGGCAATAAAAATAGTTTTCCTCTGAAATTCCTCTCTGAGAGTCCTGTTCTGTGGTCATTTCTCATCGCAGGACTCTTATGCTCATAATAAACATCTTTTTAACTCTGTGTGATGTTCTATTATAAGAGTCATTTATAATCTGACTACCCAGTGTCATCCAGAAGAGGATGTGTTCCCTTTTGGTTCCTCTTGCTGATGTCATCTCAGGGAGTTTTTCCTCGTCTACTCATTAGGGATCAAAACTACATCTGGATTTTGCGTAAGTTTGCTTTGTGTTGATCAATTTAATCATTTCATGAGAATAGCAGGATACCTGAAACAAATCGAAAATGACAGGACAGTCAGAGGAAATCGGAATATTTGGTCACCTTAGTGTTTGCGTGTATAACTGGCAGTTAGATCATGTCTACATCAGGCATTAGAGAAGTGGGTGTGGCTGTGTGGGGAGCGGTCATTCTGCACTCTTAAAATATCCTTCTTACACAATACTAAAGCCCTAAAGGGCACGAGGTCTCTCTCTCTCTCTCTCACACACACACACACACACACACACACACACACACAATCCTGTTGAACTGCATTCCATTATGCATTGCCAAGCAAAGCAGAACAACATGACCTATAATTATATCTACACTGCAAATATAATTGTTGACTAAGAACATCTACAAAATGGTATGTATCAAAGTTGTACCTGATTCTGATAGGCCAGAAGGTGTTGACAATAGGTTTCTATACAACACATAGTAAGCAAATCATTGGTAATGCTTGTCACCACCATTACATCCTCATATTACAAGCCTATGTAGCCAATGACTGCACACATAGTGTTGCAACGCCACTTGAATGTCATTTGGGCATTACAATGCCCGCCACAAACCTCCAGAACAGATTCTACAACTCCCTGGAACTGTACTGTAGTAATGAACATCGTTCTTCCAGAAGATGTTCCCTTAGGTGTTTTGATGTTAGTGGTGAGAGCGCTGTCTATCATGCGTCTCTGAAATATGCGACTGCTGTTCAACTGGGTTGAGATTTGGGTTGAGAGCTCGTGAAAGCCACAGCATATGATTTATATCATTTTGCTACATAACGGGGGCAGAGTCATCTTGGAACAGCCCATGCACACTGAGACAGAAATCGTTCATTATAGGCTAAAGGTGAGCAGTCAGAAGAACTTTGTATTGATTTGCAGTGATTTTTATGTCGCAAAACGATTAATCAAAAATTAATAAATATTCCCCACTTAGCTCAGCAATAGATTAGTGACCTGCCCAGGGTGTACCCTGCCTCTTGCCTGAAGTCAGCAGGGATTGGCTCCAATTCCTTCATGACCCTGACTGATAAGCGGTATGGATAATGGACGGAAGGATGTTGGCAGCTGTGACAAGAAAAATTTCTTCAAATATCACATACTGATTTTTGTTTGAAAAAGAACTGAGCACATGGTCCTTATGTAACATGTGTCTCTCTCTCTCTCTCTCTCACACACACACACACACATACTAGTCAACACATCTGGAACCCAAACCTGCCCAGACCAATGAGAGAAAATGAGTCTCTTACCAGACGTCAGAGACGGAGTATGAACACACTCATGTGGCCTACAGGGACGAACGAGAAAGCAAATTAGTAGCAGTATGTGCTATACAACACCAATGGAACTTAATGGAAGAGTACAGAGTGTGTGAGTGTGTGTGCGCGTGTGTGTGTGTGTGTGAGAGAGAGAGAGAGAGAGAGAACAGACTCATATATAGCTGCACTTTATTATATGCTAGGGTGACCATATTTTGGTTTTCAAAAAAGAGGACACCTTAGCGCGCGCGTGTTTGTGGGGTTTTTGGGAGGGATTATACAAATGTGTCAACTCAGTCAGGGTGAGCTGATCAATTTTGATTGATTTATTGGCCCTAAAGAACATTGTGGCCCCTAGGCCTAGATTGCACTGAACATTTTTTCACAAAATCTTTCTTAAGATATCTTGTTCTGGCCAATGTTGTCCTTAATGGGGAAAAAACATACATTTCTTATATAAGGCCACAGATTCGAAAACAAAAAATTCAGACAATAGGAAAAAAGTGAACTCCTGGATTAGACACTTTTCAGTCAGGGGACTGGGCATGTTTTCCTGAGGACTGGATCTTTCCTAATAGCTGGGGATTGCTCATAACATAAGTATGAAAGTCCTTGC
>JAQQZX010062080.1:0-12784 GCA_030068355.1 Notoglanidium maculatum | reverse complement strand
ACACACACACACACACACACACACACACACACACACACACACACACACACACACACACACACACACACACATTTATAAGACAAGACCCCAGAACACTAATGTTTATAGGTTTCATGAATTTTACAAAAGCCTAGAAACTCACAAAATACAAAGTTTAATCAATCATTGAATATGGCTGATTAATCTTACTGTTGCTGCACTTTGGAGGAAGTGGATGCCATCCATTTTCCTCACAGGTCAGGAGGTCAGACCCCTCCATTATGTAGCCTTTAATACACTTGTACTGGATGGACATGTTGTATCTATAGGTTGTTGCCTTTCCTCCAACTATGACTGCATTGTTAATGTTTGTGGCATCACAGGTCACCTCTGGGAATGAAAAAGAAGCGTGAACAGAAGCATAAAACATTATATCATGCTCTTCTCTACGTGTGCTCATGGAAAATAGTTTTTTGATTCTAGTAGTAAGGAGGAAAGTAGGTGTTATGCGAGATATCTTTTGAAACACAGGTAACCTAAACCAGCGACTGCTTTAATTACTGCAGGTTAACATTGGCTATTTGGGCCACAATATAAACAAAGTAAGAATATATATTTTAATGTTTTTTGGGGGTCTATGCTCCCGATCCAGGGAAAACCACGTCCAGGAAGAGGAAATGAGAGGTGGTGGAAGTTGTTGTAGAGGCGCTCCCAATCTGTCCAAAGCCATCTCGCACCCTTCCTCCCCCACAGAGCACGTCTTCATCACGGGCATCATTCTGTCTCTCTGCTTTGCCCTGGACTTCGCTGTCTATCTCTACCTTGGATGTCACTTCACCTCCTTACTCTGCCTCGGATATCCCTCTTAAAATCCAGTTTGCGCTAATTTCAATCTTTTGCTCTCCATGTTCAAAAACTTACAGAATCATTACTATGAGAGCAGAACATTTACTTTAATTAGGGTGTTTTGTATTCTTTCTACTACAGAGAAACACTGCCCCACCCAGGATGCAAAAAAAAAAAACCTTTCTCTAAACAGTAAAACAATGAGTGCTTTGACCAGTAACCAGTAAAGGGAACTGCATTATTTTTCAGTTGGATTTCAATATAACAATGACTCAAAACACAAGTCATGAACCATTTTGCAAAACCAAGCTGGTTTAAACTGATTCAATGGTTGAACAAAAACAAAAATCAGAAGAAAATTTAAAGATTCTTATATTTAACATTAATATAATCAAAACTAAAAAGATTATTGGGATTTTTTAACAACTTACCGAGACACTGAGGAGAAGTCTGAAATGTTCCATCATCTGTACATGATACTGTTGAAGCGCCTTGAAGTCTGAACCCTGTCTTACATGAGTATGTGACTGTTTGTCCATATTTATAAAAGTCCTTCAGGGGGTTAAATTGTCCATTGTGTATAACAGGAGGTTTTAAACAGGTCACAACTGAGGAAGAAAGAATTGCAATTTACCAAGCAGATATTTGCAGTGATGTTTTGAGAAGTGTTTCTCATAGGTCATTTTTCTCAAAATTATAAAACGCACATATTTTATATTAATTATAATATTTCTTCCCTATGAATCAATCAAAATAGCAGCTAAAGTTAAGACAAAACAAAGAGAATAACGTTGTACAAATCACAACTAATATATATAACTGACCTCAGAACACTAATGTTTAAAGGTTTTTATACATTTTACAAAAGCTAGAAATTCTAGTAGATACACTGATGGATCAATCACTGAAAATGACTGATTAATCTTACTGTTGCACTTTGGAGGATGTCGATTCCATCCATTTTCCTCACAGGTCAGGAAATCAGACCCCTCCATTCTGTAGCCTTTAATACACTGATAATGGATGGTCATTTTGTATCTATAGGATGCTGCCTTTCCTCCAACAATGTATGCATTGTTAATGTTTGGTGCATGACAGGTCACCTCTGGTAAAAAAAAAAAAAAAAATCATGCATTATATCAGGATCTTGCATCAGTGTGCTTATTAAAAATGGATTAATGGCTTAGAACAGTCTTGTATTTTTTAATTTAAACTCAGTTATAATTAGGGTAAAACCAGGGATGCATCAATATTCACTAATTATCAGCTATCCATCATCTGACCAATGGCAGTTCAGACCACCAGAATTCAGCATGGGAACCTAAAAATATTCTGAAGTCATAGATGTGAATAGCACTCAGTGTTTAAATACCAGGAAATTTTCTAACTCAGTGGAACAAATGAGAAGGCATAGGAGAAGTTGCAGAATATCATTCCAGTCTCTTTGACTCACTGCTCAAGTCTTAAGTTACAGACTGAGCTGACTCATGGTGAGTGCCACTTATCCGTTTTTTGTTTTTTTTTCCATTTGTTGGTTATCTTACAGAACAGGTTTCTCAATAAATCATCAAGACAAAGAGCAAGTAATAAGAAGGAACTAAGCTGTTAGGCGAGATAACTTTTGAAACCCACAGAAGCAAATGCTTTATAATTATTGCAGGTTAACTTTGACCTTGTGGGTCTTAATATGCACAGAGTAAGAATAATTGGTGACTTAGAAATATCTTCATTCCTTCATCTGAAGCAAAATAGTTTTTACATTTTGTTAACTGGGCAGGCCTAATTTTGAGTGATGCATGTGCAAAACAGATAATGTCTTTTCCCCCTCTAAAATAGCATTTATCTATCTATCTATTTTCTAAGTTAAATAGTCACCTCTAAACTGACTAGAACCACATCCACATCAGTTATCAAATTTCTGCTCTTCTAACTGCAAAAGGCAGCACTTTAATGGAAATTGTGAACCTATCTCAGCTAATGAGCATGTCTTCAAAACATCAAAACAACAACTTTCTACAATATTTTTACCGATACACTGTGGGAGAGATGGAAACCATCCATATTGCCCACAAAACAGGTAATCAGACCCCTCTATTCTGTAGCCTTCTTTACAAGATATTTGGACTGAGCCACCATATCTGGAAGGTGGTGAGCTTCCACTGATAACCGCATTTGAGATGACTGGTGGATCACAGAAGATCTCTGGATGGAAAAAAAAGAGCAGAAACCTTTGATGAGACTTTGTCTTTATATGCACATTAGTTTACATACAGAATAATAGTCCTATATTGCCTGTCTGTTAATCTTCTGCTCTCCGTTTACAGCCATGTGTCTGAGCTTCATTACACTTGCAGTCCTCCATTAGGATTTTGACCTAGATTACTTGTGGTTTCTCAGGTTCAGGCCTTTACTCAGTAACCCTTCCTTTTATAGTCCCCTAATTAAGTATTTACCTGGTAAATATATGGTACATTATAGTATATTATTGGGTACCACAGGTAATAAGTAGGTAAAAACAGAGAACGTACAGCTGAAATACTAGTGAAGATTTTTTTAGTATTTAAGCATTGAACTAGCATGAACTAGCATTTTACCTGTAACAATATATTATAATTTACCATATATTTACTAGGTAAATACATAGTAATTAGGGGACTGAAAAGGAAGAATTACCCTTTACTCTTTGGCTCTGTCCCAAATGATGACCTAAATCCTAAGAATCTTCTTCAAGTCTGCACCTTTGCGCACTAACAAGGATGGCTAGTGTGCCATTTAGGAGTCAGGGCTGACATTTGTCTCTTCTGAGACTACCTTTAGGTTTTTGCTTAATCCCACAGTCGATTCCTTAGTTTCCTAACCTGCATATGAGAAACGTGCAATATACGCTACAGAGTTTGGTGTTACCCCTATTGCCTACGCGTTTCATCCATCTAATCAGATAATTATCAAGCCGTTCTTGTGTAGTCATTTCAAACTGTAAGCATGAGAAGTGAGACATTAACAAGATTTTTAAAAATGGCACTTGATGTTAAAAACCATAAAATCATGAAAGTCTTGACCACTATATGGAGGCCAGGCAAATTTGATCACAATACAAAACAACAATCTTTTTTGAGATTTTTTTTTTAAATACTTACCCAGGCACCGAGGAGGAGTCTGAAATTTTCCATCATCAATGCATGATATTGTTGAAGCTCCACTAAGCCTAAAACCTTTATTACATGAGTATGTGACTGTTTGTCCATATTCATATAACTCCTTCAGGGGTTTAAATAGTCCACCGGTTATGGAAGGAGGTTTTAAGCATGTTATAACTGAAGAAGAAAAGAATTGCAAGTATGTATTTGCAGTAATATTTTGAGAAAATCTGCATCTTCTCTTTTCTTATTTCAAACTAAACAAACATTTTTTGATTGCATGAATGGAGTTAATATATAATTATGTATATTATTCACAAACATTAATGATTAGTACCAGTGCACTCGGGAGGAGGAGGACTCCATCCATCTTCCTTACAGGTCAAGTAATCAGACCCATTCATTCTGTAGCCTTTATTACACTTGTAGCGGACAAAGTTGTTATATCTATAAGGTGGCGATTTTCCTTCAATTCTTATTGCATTTCTGATTACTGGTGCATCACAGGACACAACTGCAAAAAAAAACAAAAAAAAAAGCCATCTTTTTTATTCCTTGTGCTTGCGCTTGCTAGAAAATCACACTTATAACTAAAAAAAATAAGGATCAGGACAAAAGTGTAAAAATAGGATTTCTTGTTCTTATTTTTAATAAAATATCTTTTGAAACACTGAACTGAGGGGAACTCACACAGACACTGAGGAGGGGGAGGCTGAAAAGTTCCATCATCAAAGCATGATATTTCTGAAGGTCCAATAAGATCAAAATCTCTCCTACAAGAGAATATGACTGCTTCTTCATAACTATATGAGTCTTTCACTGGCTCAAACATGCCATTTGTTATACTGGGAGGCTTTTGGCACTTCACCACTGGAAAAAAAAATCAAATATTGTTAAATGTTTCCATAGCCATTCTTACAGAAAACAATTTCACACTCAACTACGGTGGCAAAACGTTCTGCGGCAGAGGAAAAGACAATGCAAATGGCAGAATCCTTCATATTGTGCTGTGACTATCTGAGATCTGAGTGACAAGGAGCATACATGTTTATATGGCATCTAGCAAGTACTGCTACTACTACTAATAACTATTATTATTATTATAATAATAATAATAATAATTATTATTATTATTATAAATACATAAATAATACATAAACAGTGGTACAGTGGCTATAAAAAAGTCTACAGGCCCTTGTTAAAATTGCAGGTTTTTGCAACGTGAAAAATTAAAACCAAGTTAAATCATGTCAGAATTTTTTCCACATTTAATGTGAAATTGCAGCCAATAAAATTTAAGTGAAAAGAAAACAGAAGTGTTTTAGGGGGAAAAAAAGGAAAAAGTTCATGATGAATATTGCATTGTATACCTATAAACACCGATTGGTTGCATACTAATTAAATTTCATAGTTGTGTAACACAAAGCGATTTTTAAGGATGAAAAATATAAAATTTCTAAAGTAACAAAATTATATTACCTTCACATTCAGGAGCTCTCCCATCCCAACCTGATTCTCTGCAATTCCTATATGGATTTCCAATGAGCCAGAAACTACAAATAGAATTTGTATTTTAAAATGTGCTTTCCACGTTTTTCCAATGTTCACAAAAATGCACTTTGGGGCAAAAACCTTGACCAAGCAGAAAAATAAGAATTTCTATTCTGATTCAGAAAAAAAATGTATACAAAAGAATGAATTTAACTATTTACTGTAAGCCTTTATCCAAATGTCTTTGAGACAATATTTAAGAATGCATTAATAATTTGTATGGAGTTACATTACATAGCATGTTTATGCACACACAAACACATACCGTACATGTGTGCATAACCAAATATGGACAAATATTTTAAAAAGAGGCTAAAGAACTTATTTTACCCTTTATTACATTGTGCTGTGATTGTTGCACCAAACAGAATTCCTTCTGGAAATAAATACTTTCCATTCTGGATCTCGCCAGGATTTCCACAGGATTTCTCTGGATAAAAATACACATGCATTAAACCAAGACATTTTTTCTTCTTTCAAATTGCTTGGAAACTAGATACATCCATAAAACATACATAAATTGCAACATTCATAAAAATGTTGAATTTGTTGAGAATTGTGAAATTATATTTTTGTCATACCGGCCATCAGTAATTCAAACTACGCACAAATGAAAGCTCAATCTAAAAAGACGATTGTACACCAGTTACTTTTGCATTGAAGTTTGAGTTCACTCCACTGGGTTCCGGTGCAGGTGATTGACCTGGAAGCTGATGCTCTCACAGGCACATAACCACTGGAACATTTGAACTTTACAGAGGATCCATCAAGGAAAGTCTGTTGGTCTGATTTATCAGTCAAAATTCGGTTTTCCCCAACAAAAGGTCTCTCACATTGTGCTGAAATCAGACATATTAGCGATTAGGGAATATGCTACTTATTTGAATCCAAATATCCTCTATACATCCAGCACTTTGCTTGATCTCAAATTCATAACTCTAAAATCACTCAATAAAACATCAAGAACATTTCTTACATTTTTTTACTTCATAAATAGCAGAATTATACATTTATTTAAGGTAAGGAGTCTACAACTGCAATACCTAATAGTGTACCAAAGAGATCTCACCTTGGACGTTTACAGACTTCATGAGTGTTGAGAAGATGATCATGTAGTGCAACATCTTTAATTGTAAATATTAGACACCACCTAGGCTCTGTTATAGATAATCACTACTTTTGACCATGCGGTAAAGAGAAACAGGACCATTTATCCACAAAGTTTACCTTCAAATGAAAATATATGGACTAAATTAGTTACTTTTACATGTAAAGAATTCTACAGAATTTTACTTCTACATAAATAAATGTAACATTCTGTCATTCTGTATTTTGGGTTAATTTCTTTTCAATTAAATGTAATTATTAAGAACATTATCCTGCAACAAGGTTAACATTTAGTAGGGACATTCTTCATTTGTCACCCTCTAAATAATTAAAACAGTCAAAATGGAAGAAAGTAAAATGTCATCTTACAACTGTTTGGAGAAAAAAAATTAAATAATCTTGGCGTTCACAACAAAGGACTTTAATAAATAGGCTAATATATTTATTTGTGAGTTAAAATAATACTGCTCTCAGATCTCACTACACAATTCCTGACATGTTAAGAAACAAGCAAATATAATAACATTATAGTAAATATAACAATAGCTAAACAATATTTTACTTACAGTCTTCTGTTTCCATAAAATGTGTTTGGTGCAAATGTTTCATTATATGTAGACAGAAAGAGGAAATAGTCAACCTCCCACTCTGATGATTGGCATGTCACAGGAATGCCCAAGGTGTCTTCTTTAACTACAGTCCATTACAGAGGACACAAAGTGGTGGGTCATACAGGTCTATTGTACATGAGTGCGAATCAAATGTACGTATACCTTTATAGTGTAACATGAATAAGAGAAACAGATTTTTCAAAGGAATCTGGGCAGTTATTACGTTCTGAAGCCTTTGCTTTGAATGAAAGATTATGGAGTATTTTTTAAGCTCACATCATACATCAATTTGTATGTAGGCTTTTTAACAATTGTAAGTTCTAAATATTATTTATATAGCCACCACTCAATGAATGATGTTCAGGTTGTTCATTCTAATGGCACTGTTACCACCTTCTTTGACTGAGAATCAAACCCTGGTGGAATTCCCAGAGGACAAAATAGCAGATATATAGGACAACTACACGTACCTAGGTATCCTACAGACCAGTGGGAATCAGGATGAGGTTATAAGGAGATCAGCCAGAGCCAAATATCTCCAGAGGGTCAGACAGGTGCCCAGAAGCCAGCTCAATGGTAGGAATAAGATCCAAGCCATCAACATGTACACCTTATCAACCATCAGGCCTGAAGGAACAACTAGAACAGATGTGGAAGGTGAAGTCCAAAGTGATCCCGGTGGTAATAGGCGCATTAGCGGCTGTAACTCCCAAACTTGGAGAGTGGCTCCAACAGATTCCAGGTACAACAACTGAGGTCTCTGTCCAGAAATGTGAAGTTCTAGGAACAACTAAGATACTGCGCAGAACCCTCAAACTCCCAGGTCTCTGGCAGAGGACCCGAGGTTGAGGAAGATATACACACATACCACCCCCCAAAGTAAGGGAGGTGAGAGGAGGGTTTTTTATATGTGGTATTCTTGTGCATTCTTGTATTCTTGTAAAACTATACATTCTGCCTTCTTTGACAAGTAGAAAATGCTGTATTGTGGGAATGTATTACTCAATTTTGCCCCCTAGTGTCTGTATAAATGAGTGAATAAATGGATGAACAAAATACCACCATACATCACTGACTCTCCTCACGCCACATGTTAAAGATAAAGTTGCGAAGCAGCCTTTTATTGTTATATCTTTTTTCTTTTATGTCTTTTTGTTATATATTGTATAGTATTATTTTTGTCACTGCTATTGTTTATTGCTGATTAATTTTATAACAGCAGATATAACAGCAAACAATAGTGCAGCAGCTGCAATTCAAATGACAGGTTTGTATTAATACGCTCATTTTTAATGTTATTGTTTCTAGATTAACAATTCATTCACATTCATACACATGTTTGTTTTCAACAAAGAACACTCTATAATCATTAATATGTTGAAGCTGTCTGTAAGCAAAGTCTTCAGGACTGAATTTTTGGTTCCATGACAAGCTGAATTTTTTTATGTCTTATTAACTTAAAAAGAGAGAGAAAAATAGAGAAAAAAAAATGTTAATGAACTATAAATAAGAATAAAGTGTGATGCTTTATTACGTCAAAAGCACACATTGTAATCCCTTGGGATGAACGGAAATGTTTGAGACAAATCTATGAATACATTACAGTATACTGGAATTACAATGATAAATGTGTGTAACTGTATGGTTGAGTCAACCTTTAAAGGGTTAAGTGGCACTGTGAAGAGGTGGACCGCTTCTGTTTTCCTGACAGGTCAGGTAATCCGATCCTTCCATTACGCATCCCTATTTTTTAATCACAGGTCACACCTGGCAAAAATAAAGAGTGAACAAAATCATAGAATGCTATTTATTCCAAACCATATCAGGTATATACTTAAAATCAGGGTGCTAATGTAAAATGGGCCCAATGGATTCATGGGTTCAACACTGAGAGGAAATTTAAAAAGTTCTGTTTTAAGGACATCTTTAACATTCTGTTAATATTGCAGGGCGTTTAAATTACTGGATCAGTGTTCATAATAAACTGCCAACTTGTAGGTCTACATATAAATATTTATAGTCTAGTAGCCAGTTTATTAGGTATGATTCTTCAGTGAATTAAAACTTTCCTTAGACATACTCTATTATTCTCTGGCATGGGATGCGTACTGGTATCAGGCATCGGTTCAATACTGTGTCATTTAGTTTTACTTGTAAATATTACACCATCACCAACATCTGATACCAGGTGATTCTCTGTGCTTTAAGGCTAGTTTATGTTGTTGAGCCAATGAACAGATGACACAAAAAAATACAGTGATCGGGACGTATTTCACTGTTAATGATGGCAATCAAGGCAAAGTGGACCAAAAAAATCAAGAGGACTCCTCTACTATCTTCCTACTATCAACAACAGAAACCAATGCTGCAGCAAATGCTAGATGAGTAAAAATAACAGCTCATAACCAGTACACATTGATAACAATAATATAAATTATATATAAATGAATTAAATATAGAATAAACTTCTGGAAGTGGAATAAAAGGCACTCTTCCTCACTGCAAACCCTTACTCGATTCAAGGTAACTAATGTAGATAGCTAATGCACTTCCTTTAAAATAAACTAGCTAACACTATAAAATTAACTCATCTAAAATGAAAATATGTGCTGTTTATGGAGCCAGAGAACCATACAGAGGTCACTAAAATGTACCACGGTGTCCTTTATTGATTAATACAAAGTAGATTAATATGAGATTATAGAGTCACAGATGTGAATCTACACAGTATTTAAATATAGATAAAGAGCTCTTCTTTACAAACTGAGCATCTTATTTCCAGAGTATCTTACTGCATAGAATTCTCAAAAAGTGTGAAGAAAATAAGTAGTAAGGACCTAAGTACTAATAAAGAGTATGTTGTTTTAAAAAAACATACACAATCAAACTGATTATCTAATTACACAGGCATTGGAGCTGGAGATGTGTTCAGATTAGGGAAAACTTCTGATGCTGCAGGTAAGTGTGTCCCCAAGGCACAGAAACAAAACCTTGCTCTGACTAGAGTTCTTGAAAAGCGTAATATGATTATTTTATAATTTGGCAGGTCTGTATGTTTGAACAATGACAACCTCGCTTGAGCCATTGTGTGGCATTGCAGGAGGGAAGTCTCGGACAGAAAGATTCAATTGGGGAATTGAACAATCAAGTCAGAACAAACTAGGCAAAAGAAAATTTCAGATACTCTATTTCCAGGGACACGGCTCTGAAGAATGTTTAAAAAATCATATCAGTTATTAATCTCTTATTCTTTGAGGTACTGCTATTAGCATGTCTATTTTTTAAATTAAAAATGTATCACATTAATGTAATTTCGGAACCTACCTGGGATAAAGAGCATATCTTCAAAACATTGAAAAACAACCGAGAACTTTGTGGAACAATGTTTTCAAAAACATTCTAACACGTATCTTTACCAATAGTGTCTTTACCCATACACTGTGAGGTAATCAGATCCCTTGATTCTGTAGACTACTTGTGGTTCCTCATTTTCAGGCCTTTAATATTGACATTTCCAGGCAAGGTTTGTATACACCTAGGCTAAAGACATTTAAACTCAATTTTTCACAACTTCATACATTTCCATGTTACCATAGCCTCCTTTTGGAAAAATCAATTAAAGCCTCTACTTTGTTCACATCAGAGGCCATTTTAACACGTCAGAACACACAGATTTATTTCAGCTTTAATCCACTATTCCACTGGTCAAAAGTTTACATACACCAAGTTGATTCTAGAAATCGATGGAATAACATTTAGAATCTTCTGCATTACACCAAACATGGACAATTCACTGCCACACCACCAGAGGGAACCCTCCACTGAATTTTGAATCACTTCTTCCTTGGTTGTTTCAATATCCTGTTCAGACTTGGAACCAGGACTTTGCACACACTTTACTTTGGGTGTTTCTCAATGTCAAGGAAGGAGCCATAACGACTGCATTTCAAGGATGCCATGTCATCGAATCAAATCCATCGAAGGACTGTTCTGATGTCTAAGATCTTTCAAATTCTACCAAGGACCGAGTCCTTCATTCAGAGAATTTTCAGTGATGTATGTGTGGATTCTCTATGTTCTTAACACACCCACAATTCTATTCATGCATGCAAGGCAGGACCTTTTCAGTGATGCCCACCTGCATAGACTCTGAAGGAAGGACCTGTCCTACCAAGACAGTATCCTTGACTCTTAGAAATAGAATGTAGGTTTGTTCCTACAACAAAGGGTTTCCTTCTCAAAGAAGGTTAAAATAAAATAAAAATGTTCTTCTTGTGAAACCACTAATGTGTTTATTTAAAGCTTGGTATTTTGAATTCATGTACAAAACATGGGGAAAAAAAAAAAAAAAAAAAAAAAAAAAAAAAAAAGCATGGATAGCTGCCGATGGAGCCAGGTCACTGGTGTTTATCGATCATGTAACTGCTGCTAGGAGTAGCAGGATGAATTCTGAACTGTATAGAACTCTACTTTCTGCTCAGATTCAGTCAAATGCTGCAAAACGTATAATGACCCAAAACATACCATGAAAGCAACCCAAAAGCTTCTTAAGGCAAAGAAATGGAATGCTCTTAAATGCTATTCATTTACTGAAGACCAAACCGAAAACAGAAAGACCTGCAAACAAGCAGCAACTGAAGATGGCTGCAGAAAAGGCCTGGAAAAGCATCTCAAGGGAGGAAACTCAGCCTTTGGTGATATCCATGGGTTCCAGACTTCATGCAGTCATTGACCGCAAAGGATTTGCATCCAAGTGTTAAAAAATATTCTTATATTTATAATTATTAATTTGTCAAATTACTTGTGAAAATGGAGGGACTATGTAGAAATGGCTGTAAATTCTAAACAGTTAATGAAATATTTGTGTTATACTCCTTGAATTAAAACTGAATATCTACACTTCATTCTCATGCTGATTACTTCATTTCAAATTCATCGTGGTGGCTTTCAGAAACAAAATTATGAAAATTGTGTCACTGTCCACAACCAATTTTCTTGTACCTAGACACCTAAAAAGGGCCTTTTTGGCTCCCTGACGTTTAAGTAAAAATCATGATGTGCAATAAATGTTGAGATATTTATTTCTGTTCAAAACACACCCACCCACACTCCATTCACTCCCAGAGAAGCTGTGCATCCGGGTGGGACTCAAAATGACACATTAAAAACCTGTTGTCCAAGGAACATTCATCTTTATTCCTATACAGTCAGCACACAAACACCTAGCAAACACTAATTTACACAGGACTCAATAGGTATCCGTTTACCATATATTCTTTATCCATCCAATATGTCAATATGTATACCTCTTATCCATCAGGGTCACAGAGTTGCTGGAGACAATATTCTTCTTTTATGGGTTTTAAGCAGCTTTATAGACTTCTTGGTGGTGGAATCTAGGTTTTTTTTTTTAATGCAAGCAGTACATGGAGAAGTCTAATATAGAAGACAAATATACTCAGCAAAAAAAGAAACATCCTCTGACTGTCAACTGTTTTTACTTTCAGTAAACTTAATGTGTAAATATTTGTATGAACACTAAAAGAGTCAACA
>JAQQZX010061989.1:0-12789 GCA_030068355.1 Notoglanidium maculatum | reverse complement strand
TTCACTCTCCCCATGGCATCCATACCTTTAACCAGCATTTGTATAGTGGTGTTAAAGTCTATCTCTTTGATCTCACAATTCCTCATGGTGATCAGGATTTCAGTCAGCTCCTTTTGGTTCTTCTCCATGTTCTCTACGCTCTTCTCATAGAGCTCTCTGGTCTTGTCCAGTTGAGTGCGGCTCTGCTCAATGCGGAACCTGGCATTCTCTGATGCTCTTTGTGAAGCGCTCATCTTCTCAGATTTACTTTCCTCTTTATACATCATTGGTGGTTTGGGAGCCAGGGCAGGGGACTTTGTGATGTCTTTACTTTTGCTGTCGAATCTGCGAGCTGTTTCAGTCAGTTTTCTGATGCTTTTAATCAGCTGCTTTGTTTTGGCATCTTCACATTTCCCCTCTGGTGCATACTTTGCTAGCTCTTTACACACTGCAATGCCCATATCACATATGTTCTGGGCATCCTCTTTTGCTTTGCAGTTTGGGCTTCCTTTTAAACTCTCCTTGATTCTGTTGAACTGATCTGCCTGGAAATCTGTTTTTGTATCTTTCTTCTTTTGATCATACAAATCTTTCCAGTTAAATGCGTTGTCCTGTACAATCTCCTGAACGTTCTCTGTGCATGTCAGGATTTCTGCAGACTTGCTGTAAATATTAATTATATCAACTCCATCAACAGCAGATTCGTGACCTGTAATGTTCTGTAGCGTGTTAGAAATTGTTGTGGAAGCTTGACAGAGTTGGTTCACTGGCTGGGTAATCACGGCTGTTAGTCCATTAACAAGAGTTGTGACACTCTCAGTCAAGCCTGCAACAAGATCCATACCTATCATGTCCCATCCACTGGGTAGTGAATCCATTGCTTTGTTGTAACTTTCATGTACTTCCTTCAGTTCTTTTTCCATGGCTTTCACTGCTTTCTCTGAGCGTTTAGCAGCTTCTTCTGATGACTGTTTCCTCAGCTTGGCCTCATCCAGTTTTTTCTTGATATTTTCCAGCTCCTCTCCATAAAAGTGCTCAGCATTTACACATGCTTCCAGCAGTTCTTGGATAATATTGATGACATCAGTGAACCGCTTTTCTGTTGCGTTGGCCAACTCAAGACAGTCATCTGCAATGACACGAATGTTCTCCAGCTGGTCAGGGAGGTGAGCTTTAACAACCTCATCATTGTCTTGGAACAGGATCATCACAGCCGTCTTCATGTAATCTGGAACTGCTATGGTGTGGAGTCTAATCTGATCCATGTTCTTATGGGCCTCATTGAAAGCCCACCAGCCAGAGTTACACACCTGCATGAGGCAGGCACGAAATGAATCTGGGTATCTGATGTACTTGTACCCGCTTTTAGGTGTGTTCTTGTTGATGGAGAAATCTGTTTTGGAGGAGATGAAGACCAGCTCTCCCAGGATGGCTATGGAGAGCGGAGCAGGAGTCAGATACTCCTCCCAGTTGGCATACGGCTGCATCACAAGCTTGGTTTGGTTTCTCATCTCCTCAGCTGTGGTGAGGCTTTGATTTTTCTTTGCAATTTGGGAATCCATGGCTTCCTTTTTTCTGCTAAAACAAAGAGAAAATGAGAAAATGTTTAATATACACAATTAGGCCTGGCATTACATTATTGATATATATTGACAATAAATGCTTCATCCATAACATAGGAAAAATGCTCAATATATTGTTCGATAGTTTCTCTTAAATGTAAACAGACATGAAAGCACATAAGTTTGGTTGCATGAACAACCCCTCAAGCATGCACCATCTCTGGCTCATTAACAACCTTGATAAAGGAGCATCCTATGAGTGAGAAGCAAACAGCCAGTAATATAACAGGTTTCTGTGGGGTTCAGCTGCACCATCGCCATGTGGCAACAATACACATGAACACCTGAGAAAATTGGTGAATGAGGTTGTGAATATAAAAAGGACAGGTGAACTCGCCAGTATGGCACAAAAAAAAAACCTTCACCACAAAAAGTGGAAACACAATCACCTTTTTTTATCACCTTAACTGCTTCCACCCTTTGAAATATGAAGCTAGTCATCAGTCATGACCTACAGTACATCTTCACCTAAACACACAACCCACAAGCGGTCCACGATGGAGAGGCACTCTGCAACTATCCTGAATAAGAAATCTTCCAAATGATATAATGATACAACCCACACAAAAACCTACTACCAAAGATATGCTGCTGCTCAGTGTGGCTGAAAAGACTTCTTAACGTAATTGATCCCGCTGTGTTGTCCCAAGCCGCTAAAAAAGATTTTCAAAGGATGTCAGTAGAGAAAGAATTCTCAATCATTTTATGCTTTGCAACAACCTCTGACATCTGGTGGAGGTTGGCCGTCCATCATCTTGGACACAGTATGTTTTCCAGAGGACCATATGGGGGAATTTATTGCACAAAGCTTGACTGATGACTGTACCACTGAAGACAGTTTAAAAAAACCCAAAGAAAGGTACAATTCAATCAAAATGGAGTGTTTTGTGTTCCTGGGAAACAAATGATTTAGTCTGAAGCAGGAAGACATGAAGATCTAGAAAGAAGATCGCAATTATATTCCAGGTATGCATATTCTTTGTTATACCCCAGAGATGAGAAATCCCTCTTTTCTGATTGGCAGCTAGGTGTCTAATAACTTCATATAACTGGACCCCTATAAAGTAGATCAGTTGGGAAAAGTTTTAACCACCATTCCACATCAATGCACAGGGAACATTTGAATGGTAACCACAACAACCATAGTAAATTATCCGTTGAATGGCAGCATAACCCTAACAGCCAAACCAGCTAGACGGTCCACATCAAGGCCTATACCAGAAAAACTTTTGTTTCTGAAAAAATTACTCCTCATGTGTTTACATTTGATTATCTTATTGACTGCTTAAAAATTATTTGTTCTTTGCTGTAATAAAGTAGGTTAATTACAAAAGGAGTGGTAAAATTCAAACATTTTTTCTCCTGGTCTTTATTAAAAAAAAGGTTATTAAAATATATCAATTATCGATATCGATTGATATTAAAAATTATATCGTGATACATTTTTAGCCATATCACCCAGCCCTTTACAAAATATTAATATATACAAAGACATAATATTTCTCAGATGTTTCGGCCCATCATGAGGCTGTGAAAAACAGAAAATGGATTTAAGCAATTTAATGGAAATTAAGTGTAAAATGTGAGGATTCTAGAAATAAATAGATGTAGTTTGGGTATAAGAGATTTTTGTTGTTGTAAATTTCATGAAGACATTAAAATAGTAGATGATAAAAGTGTTCAACATTACTATGGTACAAGCCATACTAAAAAGACTGACATGCATGTAGACAACACCTGAGGCCCCTGACTTTTGGTGGAGAGGGGTTCATTTATTTGGTAGACACACAAGTATGGGTGGAGTGTTTACATTGCTCAAAGCTAACTGAACTAAAAAAGTTTGAATGAGCCACACAAGGTGGCACCGTGGTGTAGTGGATAGCACTGTTGCCTCTCAGCAAGAAGGTTCTGGGTTCTAACCTGCCAGCTGACTGGAGCCTTTCTGTGTGGAGTTTGCATGTTCTCCAAGTACCTGGTGGGTTTCCTCTGGGTGCTCTGGTTTCCTCCCACAGCCCAAAGACATTCAGATTAAATTAAATGTCAAATGGCTACTCTAAATTGCCCATAAGTGTGAATAGTTGTTCATCTCTGTGTTAGCCCTTCAACAGATTGGAGATGTGTCCAGGGTGTAACCCTGCCTCTTACCTGAAATCAGCTGGGATTGGCTCCAGCTCACCTGTGACCCACAATGGATAAGTGCTATAGAAAATCTTACCTTACCTTGATGTCCAGTAAAACTTTTATTCAAGATATGATGAGGTTCTCTGCCAAACTCTGTAATTCAAACAGAAAAAAACATAGTTTTTTTATAACCTGGGAAATTTCCTTCCTCACTTTCTAGTACAAAATGTCACAATACTGCTGGAATCAGCCTTGCTTCATGCAGAGAAGCCTATAAATATGGCTGCTGAAGACTAGAACACTCATCAGCCATCGGAAACTCCATCACAAACTCTATCACGTTCATGTTCAACTTCCTACTGAATGCACACGCCTGGACTCATTTACACAACCACCGCAACAGTACAACAGGACATTCATTCCACCACCTTATTATCTTGCCAAAGTGTTTTCTGGCTACGATTCCTGTTCTGGTTTATTGGTTTATGTTTTAGTCTTTTGCCCTGGTTCCTCTGATTGCACATCGCCTGACTACTGCCTGTGTCATGACTTTGATCTTGCCTTATATTTTGGATGAGTTTGCCTGTTCTAGAAATAAAACACTTGAGCTGCAACTGTCCCCATCTTTGACCAAACCGACACAAAACAGACATTAAACACATTTATTCAGGAGCATCTGCAATTTCAAACAAGTGGTTTGATTTATTACAGTTAAGCAGAAGCAAATTAAACATCAACATTAAATAAACCCAAACCATGTCAGTGCTGTATTTAAAAAAATCCACTGTAATTAATCTATGTTTAAATACAGGTTGACTTAATAGTACAGTTTGTAGACACAGTTGTTAGTGCACATGTAGTACATTTTACATTGCATAAATACATTTCTGTGTGCACTGATACCGTAACACATATACACCGCATATGCACTATACAGCCAAAAGTATGTGCACACCTGTCCACTGCAGCCATGGGTGATTCTTCCCCAAACTGTTGGAAAATGTTCGAAGCACACAATTGTATTGAATGTCGTTGTATGCTGTTGCTTTAGAATTTCCTTTCACTGGAACTAAGGAGCCACTTCAAAATCTAGTGGAAAGCCCAGAAGTGTGGAAACGTGGAGATCAGAAAGGTCTGTTTGTGAAGGAAAGGGGATTGTTTGAGAGTGACTACAGCAGTGATCACAAGAGTAGAAACATGCACCTAATGTCTGTCCCCAAAGGCTGTAAAGTTCAGATTGACTTGCTGAGTGTAGGCCCATGAGTGAATAATGCCAAAGAGCTAGTGTCACTGCTGAGTGTGTGCTGAGCCGACGTAAATGCACAATTATTATAGAAAATCTTAAAGCATACGCAGAAATCCAAAGGGGGATGGGGGAATATGTCCCTCCTTCCGGAGGGTTGTCCCCCCAATATATCATTGTACACCTAACTGTCTAATTTAAATATTAATAATAATATGTGCTGAAAGCACATGTGCAAATTATAAACGTAAATGCGTTTTTGAAATTTCAAAATATTTCTACCCCACCCTGCCACACAGTGGTTTGGCCTACTGCCTCTCCCTGATATCACCCAGTCGCCTAATCTACACTTGAAACAGTGGATGTGTAAAACAAGTTTATATCCTTCTGCCACCAGTAGACTGAGTAGAATAAGATGAAAAGACAATGTTTTTGTGCTGGTATAATGAAGACCTAACACCATACAAATGTTCATTCCATTATTTCTCAGGTAAATTGTGTGTGTGTGTGTGTGTGTACACTCATGTGTTTTGTCACCCCACCAAAATGGCAGAGGAAAGGATATATGGTTTTCAGTGCACCAAAACAGCAAGTAATTTAGTAAAGTGCCAGTAATATCAAAGGCATATTTTAATTGATTTAATTGGTTAATTACTGAAATATTACTTCAGACTTTAGCTGGGCTGATTTAACCAGTGGACTTTCTGGCAACAGGCCCTGAGGCCAAGTTTCTTTTTTTCTCTTCAAAAACTGTTGCAAGTTCTCTTGAAACATGATCTGTAGTCAACTTTCCTGTTTGTAGTCACAAACGCATGGGCGCCTCAGTGCGTTGTCACTCATGGCCATCGAGCCTGAGTTTGTCATGAAACTGTAATGGAGTTTGCTAATAGGAGGGCCCGTAAGAAGTTTTGTATGCATATGTAATCATATGCTAATCCTTATTACCAGCCAGTTATCTAGTAGTCGACATATAAGGCTAATAAGGATTTTCTTTATATATATTAATACAAGTAACAGGGTATTTTCTGTCATATTAAGACATCCAAACTCCTAAAGACCTACAAAATTGACGTGTTAATAACTATAAGCTTGGTGGAATCTGAGAGAGCTGCCCATGTCATGCACATTTTAGATGCTCCCTTACTGACTCCATTACTATAAAGTGCTAGTGATCTGTGTTTCGGAGATATCAGCTTCAGCAGACTTAAACAGGAGAAAATGTAAAAATATATCCAATTGTACTTGGTTCTCTGTTCACGCTAGAGTAATAAAATACACATTTTGTCCTTTTTGTGTATTTATTTCTTAAGAAACAGAAGAGAGACTCTGGAATGTGCAGCGAGTGTCCAATATAAACCCAGCTTTACTGCAGTGCTCGCGCTCGCGGCACTCACTGAGCAGCTCCCAGCTGTCACTCAAACATGCAACGCAACCGCTAGACAAGCCAGAGCTCTCACAGTTCAGCTCTCATGCCGTTATTTTACTGAATACTGAAACATCTTATCTGATGAGACTGAATTTAAGACCACATGCAAGTAAAAGTAATACTTTAAGACATTTTTTACCTTAAATTTAGCAAATCTTATTTAAGACTTTTACAAGGATAAGGATGCTTAATAAGGATGCTTAGGGACCCTGTTAAAACAATTGCACTCAGACACTGAGTATACACACACACACACACCACTGAGTTTGATGAAAAACTGCAGGTAATTCAGCCTATAATGTTCTCAGAAGAAGACAGAGAAACACACACACAGCTCTACCTTGATATCCTGGTCTTCATTGGAGGTGTGGAGGATCACCCAGCTCCGGAGAAATGCCACAAAACAGAAAGCCACTGAGTATTTATAATCTGTAATCCACCCTCCCCTTTCACCTTCCCATCTCTGCTACAGTCTAGTTTAAAAGGAGCTGAGCTCACAATCTCTCAGGACTGACTGCGGTGAGCAAGAAGAGAAATGACAGCATACAACAGGAGATCAAATTTCACACTTTAATTAGAGTTCTGTCTTTAAGAAACCCTATGACAAGGTAATCATATTCTTATTTTTTTCTTATTATTCATATATATTTCATATTCGCTTCTCTGAGTGCTATATTCATTTTTAGTTTTTAAATATGCACTAAATTGAGCATTTTGATTCAAACTGGTAAAATAAAAAAACACCCATGACAAAAAGAAAATAAATATGAAAATCTGTTCAATGTGATGTAACTTTGTGTAATGTGACACTAATGTAAAGTGAAGTTGAGGTCAAGGCTCACAAAACAGCATTTTCCAGGTGGAGGGGGCTTTTTTTATTGAACTTGCTTTCGATCTATACAGTACTTTATAAAAAGCTACATCTCACAGATTGGTAAAGACACTGCAGGTGATTGTGATGATGATCTCATGCTCTCTTGAGTTTTATTCCCCCTACATCACTGTTACTTTCTCTTTCAGGTTAAGATGACCCAGCCTTATTTATCTGAGTAAGTTGAACAGCGGTTTTCAGTAAAAGAATGATTCTTACAAAATACTGAATTTTAAAAGTAATTGCTTCCAAAAAAATCCAACAATAAATATGATTTTTCAGAAATGAAATTACAAAAATTGAAGTATTTTTCCTTCAGGCTTTTGATTTTCTGTATTAAAATTTTTGTGTTTGTCTCTGCAGAGTTGTGCTGATGAACACAGCTCAGGCTGTTATTACTCTATTAAAAGACGGCATCTCCTCCCTGAATGGAGTTTACGAGGCTCTGATTAATGCAGATGTAGATCCTGTTACAGGAAAATGCTCCAACTATGACTACATCAGACAGCAGATAGCTCAGGCTCATCAGCACCTGCAGAGCTCAGAACAGATGGCCAGTTCAGGGTTAAACGGTCTGGATAGGAACTTAGAAAGGCTTGCACAAGACGAGGGAAACCTGGAACATGAGATGAGTGATACACAACAAAAATTAGACAACTTGAGGACAGATCAGGCATCTAATGAAAAATTACTGAGAGAATCTGAGGGAGCTTTGGAGCAGGCCAGGAGAAATCTAGACTCAACAAAACACACACTTCAGAATCAGCAAAGCACGAAACACAATGCTGAAATCATCACAGGTGTTGGGGCGGGGCTGTTACTTATACCAGTCATTGGATGGATTGCAGGTGAGAATTACAGCATATAGATAAAAATCTTCATGTGTGAGTGTCTGGATCTTCCATTGGTTCCTTCTCTCTACAGGTTCTGCCATGATGATTGCTGGTGGTGTTGAAATGGAACAAGCAGAACGTGCTGTCAGAGTGGCTGAAGAGGAGGAGAGAAAGTCTGATAATGAAGTGAAAACATATGAACATAAAGTATCTGACTACGAGTCCAAGACTTCCCAGACCACACATGACATCCGTCGGAAAGACGACAAGCTGAAGCAGACGCGTGAAGAAATCCAGAAGATGAAGAAACAGATCCAGTCTGTAGCTGAGTTCCAGGAGAAAGTGAGAGGAGCTGTAAACCTCCTGGGTGTCCTGAGTGGGAGGGCCAGCGTGGCTGAACATCAGACTCGCAGATTCATCCTCCAGGAGCCTGTGATGAAGGTGATGGAAGATGTGCTGAAGGCTACGGAGCAAATTGCAGGTAATACGATCCTCTACAACAATGACCTGCCAAGGCTCATCGATCAGATGAAGGCGAACAGCCAGCGACTGGCAGCCATCTGTGCCTCAGAGAACAACTATTACTAATACAAATGTTCTCTGAATAATGAATGTTCTGTAGATTATTTAATCGATATATCCTTGTGCTATGATATTTTCAGTTGAATCATTGAGTCATCATTGATTTGAATCATCACGGATTTGGTCATGACAGTTTATTATAATATCAGCATTTTACAGTATATTTGTTGAATCAGAGGTCTTGTGTGATCAGCAGAATTAAATTCTGTGTATTTACAGCCAGGCCAGTTCTCCTGAGGGCTAGAGGAGGTGCAGACACTCAGATAAGGACTGACATAAAGCAGGTGTGAAGTTAGATGGGACTGAAGGATTTAGCTGAAGGGCTTGGCTGAGGGAAAGCATGATATTTTACTCTATTGAACCATTATATTGATAAAAGTTCGTTATATTTTCTGAAACATTACATTTGTTGAGTCGTAGCATTATCACATCGTTATATTGTGTGTAATACAGACTGTGTGCTGGTTGTGTTCTCATGAAGGCCAGTGATGGGTTAGCCAGGGTAAGCAGGTGCAGGGTAGAAACGGGCAGATGAAGGGCTGGTCTGAGGGGAATGAGGACAGGGCCTTGAAGGAGCTTCACTGGTAACTACGGCACTGGAGCTTTCATATATTTAAATATGTATTTGCCAAATGTATTACTCACTGAATAAGCATATATTCATAACATAAACATATGTTATCCTATTAATTTTCAATATTCTTTGGAGGTTTGTGAGATATTGGTGGAGTCAGATTGTACTGAAGGTCAGTCACACCTGCTGGTTGTTTACCACCAATGAAGTTGGCCAATTGGGTTAAAGGAGCCGGAGTCAGTTATGCTGAAATGAATGATATCGGTGGTGAACTGCCAGGAGGTGTTGACAGGATGTGTAAGGGGGTTTTCTTTACTGTATAAAAAGAAGGTTCAGAATCATTGTATTAGCTCATCTTTTTGTCTTTTACGGGATCACTTTGTTTCTCTGGAGTAATAAAGTTCATTTTCTGCAACTTCAACCTTTTGACCCTGCCTAAGTTATTTGACTGCATGTCAGATTGTAATGACAAAAACTGTATGTCAAAAAAATATAAATTACTTTAAAAAAAAGCAATAGTTCTTTCTTATAGATAATATGTTTAAACTGATAGTATATGGTGCCTGTAAGACTAAATTATACTTAAATAATTAATTACTTTTGTTTATGGTGAAAGCGTAATTTGCATGATAAAAACATGGGCACAAAATAAATATTGTAAAATGATTTCACAGTAAAGTTTGTTAAATTGACAATACTATTTTTATTTAAACTCCATTGTTAAAATAATGTAATATGTTCATATTGGTGTGGAAATCTGTTGAAAGATTAAGTGTAAAGAAATAAACAAACAAACAAACCATGAAGGGTGATATGTGTTTCATTAAATACTCACACAAATACCATCCACTTACACTTTTACTCAGCCAATATTAGGTATAATTATAAGGTGAACCCTGCTGGCAATAGTTTATCCTAAAGCCAGTAACAGTAATGTCTAAATAGTGCAGAATTCTGTGTACAGAAGTCTGTTTGTGTAAATTATTTTGATGGCCATTATTTTATACTTTATCCAGAGTGGATCAGATTCTTTGTCCATAACTGACATAATTGGCATTACTGATGAGATATGAGTTTACAGCCCTGTTTCCAAAAAAGATGGGTTGCTGTATGTAAATAAAAGCAATGTGATATTTTGCAAATAATGTAATCCCATATTTAATTAAAAATAGAATAAAGATAACATCTCATGTTGAAACTGACAAATGTTAATGTTCATACATGCTTATTTTAATGCGATGCCAGCAACATGTTTCTAATGCAGCAAAAAAAACATCTGGTGGAATATATCACAATTAATTAGGTTAATTGGCAACAGGTCAGTAACATGATTGGATATATAGAGCATCAGAGAGGCAGAGTCTCTCAGCAGTAAAGATGGGGACAAGGTCACCACTCTGTGAAAGACTGCATGGGCAAACAGTGGAACAATTTAAGAAAAATGTTCCTCAACAAAAATTGCAAAGGATTTGGGGATTTCATCATCTACAGTAAACAATATCATGAGAAGATTCCGAGAATCTGGAGTGATCTCTGAACACAAGGGACAAGGACAAAAACCAATATTGGATGGCTGTGATCTTTTGGGCCCTCAGACAGCACTTCATTAAAAACAGACATGATTCTGTAGTGGAAATCACCGCATGGGCTCAGGAACACTTCCCAAAACCATCGTCAAAGTTCATCACTGCTTCCACAAATGAAGGTTAAAACTCCACCATGAAAAGAAGAAACCAGATATAAACATGATCCAGAACGCCGCCGCCTTCTCTGGGACGGAGCTCATTTAGACCTCTTTGGCATGAATTTTTATTTTAGGAGGAAAAAAATTTCACCCCAGATTTTGGGAGCTTGGGGGTCCCTAAAAATATATGAAATGCGTATATTTCATACATTCATAAAATGCGTCCCATCCGGATTCCCCTCCCCAGATATTGGTTTATTGTGTAAGGGCAACAAGGTGCTACAAGGGTAATAAAACGCCAAGGTTTTCTATATTATATAATAAGTGGAATGAGGAACAAACAAGCAATATGTACTTTAGAAAAAGTTTATTTCAACAAACATCAACCACAAATGGTTTAATGATTTAAGGTTTAGCTTGTGTGTGCAGTGTTTTTCTGTTTCTGAATGTGTGTTACTGTGAGGTACTGATTAAGTCAGTATTTCTCTTTCTTACAGGAAACAGTTGCTGGTGGATGTGAAACAGAGGTCACACATGGACATCACATTTTTGGCACTTAGCCTTTGCATTATTGTACCTCGCATCTTCTCTTCATTTTATCCATGACCATCCAGTGGGCTGCGGCATCCAAGAGCACATCAGGCACTGGAATAGGTGTAGTGGGTCCTCCTCTCGTCTTTCCTTCTTACTCCCCAGCAATTGTTGAACAGGAATGACCTTTCTTGCATTTCAGATTCCACTTTTGCACAAGGTTTCACTTGAATGTAAAGGTGTGGCAGTAAGACATGCCCAAGATGGGGTCTCCCTCTCCAGTCCTTGTTATTTCTATGACTTTAAATTAATCAATAAATTTTTTGCAATCAACAATTGATTATCTTAACCTTATATCAAATTAATAAACCAAACTTAGTAAATTTAAAAAGAACTTAGCTGGAGTCCTTCTTGGTGGTAAGAATATAGCAGCTATATTGCAGACAAGACATCAATCAGAGTTCGCCCAGGACAAAGTCTTCTGAGTCAACTTTATTAGAGAATGTGTCTCATTCAAAAGCAGACCAAAATCACAAGGATGACCTCAGGATTTTTATATGATTCTAAGGAGGGTCTGTCCTGCTTCTTTCATGATTTTCAGTGTCTTGGATTTTCTTAATTAGTATATTTCTGTTGATTTTGCTGCACTGTATTCTTCACTTTCACCTAATAAGGACATCATTGCTCTTTAGTTGGATGCTCTTGTACTCCGTTTTGCCTAACATGTAGAGTAAGTTGTCCTTCATGCCTTACTTCCTCTTTTCAGTGTGCATGATCTAAGTCAGCAAAGTTTCTGAAATAGTCTTTACTGGGTCTCTCACTTCTGATTTCTAACTTCCTGTTTTACCTAGTCTTTGTAACTTAAGCTATAGCGTTTACCTCCTGACCTTTAGCTCAACTTCCTGTTTTTGTCTCCTGACCATCAGCCACTTCCCATTTTGCCTGGTTCAATTATGATTCCTCACTTACCTGTATGCCTAAAGATAATATGTGTTCCGCTATAATAATTTTATTCCATTTTGATATTAAATACTTCATTTCTTATGTTAGATTTTCATACTTTTATCCTATGTTTCACTTTTAATACACAACAAAAGCTTTATCTGTTCCTCTTTTCGCCGCACTTCCGTTCCCCCGCACACCGCTCTTCAGCACACCGCCCTCGGCACAAAGCTCCCGGCACACCGCCCTCAGCATACTGCTCTCGGCGTGTTTTATTAATTTAATTCTCGGCGCACCGCTCTTCGGCACAGGCGACACCAAAAAACTGGAGGCCTGGTCTCCGTGGCAACCCAAGGACGCAAAGCGTTTCCAAGAGGTCCG
>JAQQZX010061880.1:0-12800 GCA_030068355.1 Notoglanidium maculatum | reverse complement strand
TAAAGAGAAACAACAGTCCATCATTATCCAGTCTCTTTTAAAGTCATAAAAATAAAGAAAAACATTGAATTAAAAGGTGTGTCCAAACTTTTCACTGGTAGTGTATTTCCATGTACGCTGGCCATATGGTAGAAGTTACAGAGACAGCGGGACCAATCATAATCTACATATATCCAAAACATAAGACAAGCCCAATAGTAAAGGTTTTGGCAAGGCTCCTGAGTGACATAACAGAAATGTGTTCACTTTATCATCAGGAGATCTGAGAAAGCAAAACTGGCCATGCTGTCATGGTTGAAACGATGGCATTACTCTCTCTCTGGACAATCAAACTAATTCTGGCTCTGAGTACATACATAAAGAAGAGGACACTTAATCATCTCCTCCAAAAGTTTTCAGTTGTACCTTGACATTGCATGGGCATGGGAAAAATTGGCTGCAGATCTCTGAGAACGCATGGGTTCTCCCTCTCTGGTTGGTGGCTGTGTGGATAGGATAGTGTGTGGAAGCTAACAATGACCAAACTGGAACGAAATGGGGTTTAGAAAATAATTAAAGGTTACGTCATGACCCCCTTGGTCTCTAGACCTGACTTGAGTAGTAACTGATATATGAGCAACTGCGTAACCCAACTCTGAATACACACAACTTTTCCCCACCCAAATTTCGATCTCTGAATACAGCCCTAAATGTATTGTTGGAATGAATTAAGCCAACCAATTCCTTTGCCTTTATTTGTATACAGCCGTTTGCATTTAATTGTATATTGAGAATGTGCTAATCTTCAACATTAATTATTTAAAATATAATCACTTTAACAGGGTGATAAAGGTCTACCAGGCAACCGAGGCGAGAGAGTAAGAGCCAGCTATGTCTTGAAAATCAAATACAGATGATCACCTACTACCTGGACTTTAGGTTTTTTCTTTCTTCTCTTCCTTTGTGTACAGGGGAGTCCACTGTCCATGCCCGGGCCACGTGGATATAAAGGCATAAAAGGAGAAGCGGTATGAAAATTTAGGGAAAACCTGTCCTTGTATATGGTGCAGAATAAAATCCTTGGGGGTGTTCTGATATAAGAAAATAATCAACGACGGGGTGTTGCGATGGGGCCTTTACTGTTACTGCCTGAAAGTAACTGCCACTTACTGCCATTTTTTAACAATTGTAATTTTTTTATTTATTAAAGAATGGCACATCATAATTTGTATGCCTTTATAGTTTATAAATGTTGTGGATCATCTGTGAGACAAGTTAGATTGAACACCAGCCTAAAGCGTAAACTCCCCTGTACAGCTTTACCTCTGACTGTTACAATGCACTGACACTGGAGGCTCCTTCCATAAATGTTAAATAAATATCTCCTCACAGAACCAAAACAATGATTTTACATTTCTTACATTGTTAAATAGCATCATGTTTTTTCATGTTCAGTTTATGTTGAGTTTCTGCCAAAAAAGTCCCTGATCTGTTTCTATAGCAACAATAACATGTCAGAACCAGCGCATTAATACAGTATAAACCTGTGATTTGCCGCTGCACTACTGTCATAGCTGCTGTTACAGAAAATTAATCAGCAGCTTCTGACCAATCAGAACAGAGAATTCTGCAGCTCCTAGATTGCCTTTTTTTAATCTTCCATGTCTTCCTTCTCATCCGTTCTTCTTCTTGTAGTAGTTTGAGCATTTCTTTTATTTGCTTGTTCTCCATATAAGGGTGAACGAGGATCTCCGGGATTTGATGGTGATAAAGGGGAGAAAGGAGAGGATGGACCTCCGGGGGTGAAGGTGAGGTTCTTTAGCTGAAATTTAGTTCTTGGTGCATTAAACTAGCAGGATAGCCATTTCTCTGATTACTTTACATGTCACGAAGCCGTTGTAGTTAATTTTGTCTTGTGTTTATCTGCATGTCTGCATGGTTAAAGCCCACAGTGAGTACAACAGAGTTAACAGAATATTTCTGACTGATGTACTAAGATCAGTAAAAGGTGTTTAAGATGATGTAGCACATATTTACAGAGAAACAGAGTTTATGAAGCACACACACAGCACTAATTGCTTTCCTTTGGATTCACACTGTGGTACCCTTAATGACTTGCTTTAATGAATTCCAAAAGTGATGGAATGAATTGTACCTGTGTAACTGGAATGCAGGGTTTGAAGGGAGAACCTGGGGTCAAAGGAGGTATGGGGCCCTTCGGAGGTCGTGGACCTGTAGGACAAAAGGTCAGATTTATAAGGATTCCAACAAATCAGCAATATACGTATTGTTGACTAAACTTATTGTATTAATTTTTTTTCTGTTTGTCAATTACTGCAGTTTTTGGTCATTTATAAGACATAATATTTAACTTAAACATTTTTCTTTTTGCCGTCTTGTTTACAGGGAGAAGCAGGAGAACCAGGGACCAATGGGGAAGCGGTAAATTATAATATTCGATCATATTAAAGACATTATAAAACATTTCATGCATATTGAACTGCTGTCTCCATAATTTTATGATTTATGCGAATCGCTTGTATTGTCCTAGGGTCGTAACGGACAGAATGGACTGCAGGGTGAAAAAGGTGACAAGGGAGACATGGGACTGCGAGGACAAAAGGGTGAACTGGTAAGAAAAAAAATAAAAATCACATTCAATTAAACTACATTCGTTGTTATTTTAGGAGTGTTATTTTAGTGTATTTTAGGAGAAGATGCTTTGGGTTATGGTCCAGCGTTTGGGAACGTCGTTCGAACAGTGGTTGATTTTCACTTACCATAAACACACACCGACGCTGTGAAGGAAACCTTTAGAGATGAACAAGGCAGTGCTGTTGGTGACATTCAAGTTGGATCTAAAGACTCGAAAAATGTCTGATCATTGACTGTTTATGTGATGTTTTTGAAGCAGCTGCCAAAGGAGGTATTTTAAATTTTATTAGTAATGGTCACACATTATTGTTACAAACGTCTACCAACTTCACCTCTGCTAGTCTAGAGTTTAAGTCCTTCATTTGTTAAATGTCTCTAGAAAAAATGTAGCTGCGTTCAGCTACAGCTTGTAACCTTGAATTTCTGACCTCCAAAAAATTAATCAGTTATGCCTCCAAACCCTTAATTCTTATTTCCAGAAAATGAACCTGATTAGTCTCTAGTGACATATTAAAGTGGGGAAAAGCAGATTAAATGAGTGGTGAAATGTTATGAGAATGCAGAGGCTTCATAATACAATTAAGCAATAAATAATCAGTCATGTTCTGTAGTGTGTATAAAATGCCAAGCGGTTTTAACTGACCCCGATTTTGGATGAAGATGATGAGGAAAAGATCGAAGTGACTTTGGAAGAGGGTTTGTTATTGGAGCATGTGTTTCAGTCAGAAGAATGAGCACATGGTTTAATGAGCTCATAGTGTAATAGGAACAGTGACAAAAGTGACATCTGTAGTTAGACACATGGTAAAGACTTCAGGAATTAGGGCTGAGTGCCCCCTCTTGTTTTTAAATGGAAAATTATACTGTTTTAATGTATGAATGTTTGTCTTACAGCTAGATAACAACAGAAAAATCAACAGAAAAACTATTGTAAAAGAATCAAAGTCCCATAAACCTGACTTTCAAAAACACGATGAAATGTAATAATGAAAATACATGCCACGAATTTCCCTTCCATGATTAGTTTGTCTGTTAAATTCCTCTTGTGTCTTCATGTAGTTGAGACGTCCCGTGTCTTTATGTTGCTAAGTTCTGAGCCATCTTTCTTTGTTCCAGGGTTTTCAGAATCTGTTCAGAGCACTTCCTGCTTTAGATCCTCGCCCGTTTTCCCCATGCTGTGATTATGGATAGTCTTTCTTTGTTTATACTTTCATCACTGACATCGACAATGATCACTGGATTTCCCTAAATAAACCCCACGCTGATTTCACTCTCTTGTGTCCTGTTTCATCCTACTGCTTATTACAATACAGTTGAAAAGTAAACATGTAAGGAAAAAAGACGAGATGAGCAGCTGTTCCTCAGGTGACTGCAAATGTCTAAGCAGGACGCTATTGGGCTGTCAGCTAAGAACAGAAAATTGGTCTTATTAAGGTTTTTCTGTGTTTCCATATTTGCACGTATTTGCAACCTGACAAATACCGGGCTCATTTGTTCATTTCTTCAGACTTTTGACTTAGGAAAGATAAATCATATAGTAACTAAACCAGGAAATAAAAATTCTACTTAAATCTGATTGTTTATGTTGAACAACTTCTTCAGGCTCTGTTTTTTTTAACAGGGAGAGAACGGAGAGCTTGGATTACAAGGAGACAAAGGCAACAAAGGAGAACAGGTAAGGATCTAACATGTACCCTGAACCACTTGGTTTATTATTTTGGTGTATTGTAGTATTTTATTCATTCATTCATTCGTTCATTTATTTATTACGTCTTTAGGGTTTCCGGGGCATGCCAGGAAGGATGGGTCTCCCAGGAATTGACGGGGAACCGGTATTTTCTATATACGTATCACCGGATACACTTCTTTTAATTAGACTCATTTATTACTGATGAATGTGCATTAAATGTGAAATACAGGGCAGTATTGGGGACCCTGGGGCACCTGGCATTCCTGGACTAAACGGACCCACAGGACGAAAAGTGAGTCTTTAGAATGAAAAGACATCACTAACACTAACTTTGCATGTTCACTACAGTATGTTAATATTTGTTGTTATTGTTTAGGGAGAAAAAGGTGATGGAGGTGTATATGGACTTGATGGTGAACCAGGAAAAAGGGGAGAGAAGGTCAGTTTCTAAAATATGGACTTATTTAACATAAATCACTTTTTTTTTAATCTGTTCCTGATTTACTACGATCTCAAAGCATCTCACCAAAACTGACGTGATTATGCTTTAGCTATGTCACTCATGAAATAGATAGAAATGCAATATGAACGCAAAATTTAAAAACTTTCTTTTCGTAAATTAAATCTGAAGAAAACACCGGCTCTGTGAATACTATTGGTGTCAAAGTTACGTACACAAACTTCAACAAACTTTGATTATGAGCCCAGCTTTAATATTGTATATAAACAAACCTTGGTTAAAAAAATGCATCAACTTCTTGCAGTTGAAAAGAAATATTTATTATAATAAGTAGTAATTGTTTTTTCAGATGACAATTTTTTTATCCAAGGCTTTTTATTTGCAGTGCAATAAGTTGTAATTATAATAAAGTTTAATAAAGCACTGGCCAGCAAATACAAAAGTAGTCTTGTGCAAGTTTAATGTGTGCTCACAATCATCACTAAATCAAATAAATAAAAAAAACAATACTACACAACTGTTTTAATGACGTTTATCCAATTTGCATAGGTTATGTTTATTTAGGCGATGCTTGTGCTCTGCTCCTCTACAGGGACCTTCAGGTTTTCCAGGATTCACAGGTTTTAAAGGATCTCCAGGGGCACCAGGAGCCACTGGACCTCCTGGCCGACCTGGTCCAGTTGGACCTAAAGGGGAACTTGGACCTAAGGTATTGGTGTGCCTCGGATGAAATACTGCACATTTCAACTGTATTATATCTGTAGAAATGGTAGAATAACCATGGATGTAATGACAACATGGACAGTGCTTGATTGATTTATGCTAAAGGTGCTGCATGTAATGTTTTAAAGTGTTTCTAGACCTATAACAGTCGTATTATTTGAATGATATCTAAGAAAAACTGATTTTTCATATTTCTTGGTTGAGGTGGTTTAAGTGGTTAGGGCTTTGGGCTTCTCATCTGTATGTCTCTGAGGGAAAAAGTGTCGACCATTTGAAAAATTTAATAGGTATGTTGCTGGATTTATATCTTTCGACCCAGAAATTAGCTCCGCCCCCATGCAGCATAACAATCACCTCTGCCTTTTTTTTTATTTTAAAAAGCAACACATAGTTTGAAGAGAGGTGGTGGTTTCAGCTTAGGTTGAGGGAAGAAAACTTGTTGAGGCGGTAAAGTGATCTTAACCTTAAATCTGCTCAATGCCATGTTTCATCACTTTCCCCAGGGAGAAAGAGGAAGGAGAGGCAGAGGGAAGCCTTGTCAGAGAGGCATTCCGGGAATTCCTGGACAAAAAGGCCTGGATGTAAGCTTTCTACAATCTGTTCTGCAATGAGAGGTCTAGAATACACAGCGAAACACATGAACATTATGATCTATGATTGTGTTCTGTCAAGGGTGAGGTGGGCCTGTTAGGACGGAAAGGAGAGAAAGGTGATCCGGGGCTTACAGTGAGTTATGCTCCATGTCTTTAATAATGTCTATAACCTGTGTAGAGGACTTTATTTTTATTGCAGCTTTATTATCTATTATTCTTTATCATAAAGGTAGAGGAGGTGAAGAACCTGGTGACCAAAGAAGTAGTGGAAAAGTGTGGTGAGTCAGCGAGAATCATTTTATATTTTATATTTTATAATCATCAATATAACTCTTGGGGTGTGCTGTTACAGAATGACAGGGTGGTGTGAAGCAGCCCAGCACAACTAGAGTTGAACCTGGAAGTTGATTATTTTCCTATAAGCACTTCCTGACATGTTACAATAAAAATATATATTAAAGAACGATACTTAAGATTTATTGATTAATAGTCTTATTTAATGCTGTGGAATGTCTGCAAAACAAGCTAGTACCTATTCTCACTTACATACTGACAGCTATAAACAGTCCTTCCCTCACCAGCCTCTCTTTTTTTCTCTTTCATAAAGTTAAAGAAAAAAATTCAGCTTGTCATGTTAACAAGAAACCGCAAAGTGTAATCTCCTCTGTCCTGAAGATGTTTTACAGCTTCACTCATCCTATAAATGTTATAAATAAATTTCTCCTTCACCATATCAGTGATTTTTTTTAATCCTGTTATAAGGTGTGTCTAATATACTTGTGTCCCTGTGTGAAGTCCCTGTGTTAGCTGTTACTATAGAAAAGATAACATATCAGAATGTGCACATACTGCACTACTGTCAGAGCTGCTGTTAAAGAAATGAATAAGCACCTTCTGACCAATCAGATTTGAGAATTTAACACCTTTGTGGTATAAGCAGTATTAAAATACACAGTTGTACTGAATTGTTCTTTCACCAAAAGTCCTACCGTGGTCGTATGTTGCGTTTCATTTAACCCAGAGGTTTGAAGTCGGCGCTTGGAATGATGTCACACCGAATTGACCTTACAAGAAGTCGGAAAACCAAGATGGACGCCTATTTTACAAAGAGAACTTTTAACATTTAAACTGGACTTTCCACTTCCAATTAGTCTTTGTTTTATTTTACGGAGTAGGGAAAGTGGTGTTTGCGCTAGCTATTTTTAGCAATACCAGTTCTCGCCAGGTTAGCCATTGTTAGCAATACCAGTTAATTTTAATAACAATGCATCACGCAGTATTTTGTGCATACAAACACCGTAGCATCAGATAGAAGTTGGACAGTACTATGTGTGCGACTGATTTAATGAGGCACAAATAAGACAGAAGTGCTAATAAACAGTATATTCCTACATCTTTTACTTACTGTTGATGGACGGAGCAGCCATCTTGGATTTTGAGGTCTGGGCTGGTGAGGATCTTCCAACTTTCTGAGTCAGAAATCCGATTTCATTTGGCGTTCCAGTTGAAATTACTGTCTACCCAGTTCAAATGGACCACAGCATTATATTACAGATGTTATCGCTGATTATAATGCTCTGAGCAACATGCATGTCACTAATTTACACCTGGCTTCAGGGGGTAGGCAAAATCACATATAATACTCGCCACATCCAATCACTCAACGTTCAGCACCTCAAATTAAATATGTAGTCAGCCACATTTCTGAATTTCCTGCCCATTTCTGTACTGACTGCTCAATTTTTTGCACACACAAATGCAAATGTACTTCGCATGCTGCTGTGTGTGCACTGTGTATAAACTGCGTGTTTAGCTCATATTTATATTAGCTCCAAAGTTCATACAAATAACATTTGCACTCAGATGTATCTATAGTAAAGATATACCTAATAAAGTGGCCACTATGTGTGTGGTCAAGTGTGTGGGTGGTTCATTATGTGCACGCTTATACCCCATTGGTGTGTACCAGTATTTGTGCTTTTCTCTGTACAGTTATGTGTTCTGAATCTCCCGCTGGTGTAGTATGAGGACCCCATGGGTTCCACCATCTGTTGTGTTCCACAATGTTCTCAGTGGAACAGACTGCTGAACTAACCGGCTTCAGGAGCCATTCACAAACGACCTCACAAGAGAAAAAAAATCCATTAATACAAATGAAACGTGACACTCTGTTTTATCATGAAAAGAGCCTGAAATAAGAATGAGGTTCTAACGATGTTCAGCTTTTCTAACAAACGATACACAGTGTGATGACATTTCTGTCTTCTGTTCAATCAAGGGAAAGATCAAGCGCACCTTCTTGTGATGACCACCAAAGATCCAGAAGAAGAAGGTGTTCTGAAAGCGGACAAGGGAACGGAGGAGCCTCCTCTCATTCACAAGGATGAGGAGAAAGAGGAGCAAAGCACTGCTTCACCTGCTGTCTCACACACTGAGTCATACTTAGTGTATGACAATATCACAGGTGAGTATGCTGATAATCATGTGGCGCAATTAGCTTTTGGGTACATTCATAAGCAGTGAATAAAGCAATGCTGGAGAATCTTCAAAGATTCAAAGGCTTAAGACTAGGCTTAAAAACAAGGCTTAACCCTAGACTGCTTGTGTGCTGCTGTTATATTTCTTCTTATCTTGCAAGTCACTAGTTTCCTTTTACTATCAGCATCTTCAGGAAGCTTTGAGACATCTGTTTTTCTTATTTCATTCTTATTCATTTAGGTGTTTCAATGGTTTTTGATTATGGATGTTCCTTGTTTGATGTTCCTTGTTTGTTTGTTCCCTTTATGATGCCCCTGCAGTAGATAAAGGGTCATAAATTACCCTGTAGTGTGCCTTTACAAATGAAAAACAAAAACAAATAAACATGCAAAAAGACAGGAAATGTAAGTGAAGTGCCTTCCAGGGTCCCCTTCAGATGGTGAAAATGAGATGACGTGCCCTACAGTCTTCCGTACATGTAAGAGAATGAGATGAAGTGCCCTATAGTCATCCCTACATGTGAAAGAAAGAGATGAAGTGCCCTATAGTCATCCCTACATGTGAAAGAAAGAGATGAAGTGCCCTATAGTCTCCCTTACATGTGAAAGAAAGAGATGAAGTGCCCTATAGTCTCCCTTACATGTGAGAAAATAAGATGAAGTGCCCTGTATTCTTCCCTAAATGTGAAGGAATGATATGAAGCGCATTATACAGTACTCTTCCCTACATGTAAGAGAGTAAGATGATGTGTCTATAGTCTTCCCTTCACATGAATAAATGAGTATGAAGTTCCCTATGGTCTTTGCTACATGTAAGAGAATGAGATGACGTGCCCTATAGTCTTCCCTGCATGTAAGAGAATGAGATGACGTGCAGTATCATTTCCATTCATGTGAGAAAATGAGATGAAGTACCCTGTACTCTCACCTACATTTAAGAGAACAAGATGAAGTGCCCTACATGTCAGAGAATAAGATAACGTGCCTTTTAGGCTTCCTTACAAATGAGGAGATGAGCAAGAAGTGCCTTGTGGTCTTTGCTACATGTAAGAGAATGAGATGAAGTGCCCTATAATCTTCCCTACATCAGAGAGAATAATATTAAGTGCCCTATAGGCTTCCCTACACATAAAAAATGAGTTTGAAGTGTCCTGTAATCATCCCTACATGTGAGAGAATTATATAAAGTGCCCTATGGTCTTTGCTACATGTAAGAGTTACAGAAAACATGACTTGATGCCCTTCATCTGCCCTTTTTATTTAATTAATTGATTACTTTTTGCCCCTGCCCCTCAGACAGACTGTGTCCAGCCCTAGTTTTCACCCTAATAAAAGAATGTGCTGAGGATATGTACTTGCATCCTATCTCTTACCCTTGTATGCTATACTGATATTTTCATTTCGTTACATTTTGCCATATTTGTAGGTAAATTATTATTTCATTTATCGCTTACTTTTTGTCATGGATGATACATTTTTGTCATAAGTTTCTAACACAAAGAAGGTGAGTGAGCAGGTAAGCGTTCACATTCATTTCCATGCATAAGGAAAGCAGTATCTGATAGAAGCATATTGTTACTTCTGATTCGAGCCTGCCGATGCCACACCCGATGTCACACACTTCTAATACGACCTCAAAACCAGCAAAAGGAAAGTTGAAAAGAAAAATGAAATTCAGTAGTTTGGTGCTTGATAGTAAATTCACCACAGAGACTGAAGATAATTATGACAATACATTTACAGGAAGTTTAACAAGTCTTGCCTAATCATCCAGTAAATTTTCATGCTGTGCTCTTCCATTAATGTCCCAGGGAAGCAGGAAGCAGTGATAGAGCATGGATGCAGAGTTTCTGCATGGATCAGTGAATAAACAACCCTGAGGCCTGGCAGTGGCAAATCAGCCTTAAACTAACAGGCTGACTTTCATTAAAACGGGATTTAGCAGTATATTATAATTGTGCTGCTAAGTAGGCTAATGCTACCAAATCCGTGTTCATTTAGGATAGTCGTAAATTAGAAACGAAATTAAAAATTGTTAAACGCTTTCCAATATATATTTATCAATAGACATGAGGAATGGGAGACAAAGAAAAAAGTTACAAGACAACTTGTTTTGCTGCCATTTTTGAATCCTGTTGAGTCTTGTTATTAGTAGTGTATAAAAAAGTTTGCTTCAGTGTTTAAATGTCACACACACACACACACACACACAAAGTTGGCATTTCAGAAGATGGCCTTTTGATCATCAGAGTGTAAAAAGGCCACTGTGAACACTTCAATCCTTGAGTTAAATAAATGGAACCACTCAGCTGTACCAAGTGTACACAGATGATTAATATGCAGATAACAAATATTTTACCTCATAGGAGCTGAAAACCCCAAGAAAGAGCAGACTCAGAGACATCGAAGACACGCCCTCAAGGTGGCACCAGGTAAGAAAACATAGTGGGTGTGACATTTTATCCATTAGGTCAAGTCAAGACATTTTATTATGTCTACATGTTTTGAATAGATCAGATGAAAGTCTAATCATTGTTCCTGTTAAAGCTGTTAAAGTGTTACAGTGTTAAAGCTGAACAGGTCATAAAGGTACGATCTAAAAGTGGTACTGTCAGGGAAGCATAGAACTACACATCCCATCAGCCCCTGCACATCACACGAGCCTGTCTTGTCTCACTGATCACCTTCACCTGTGTCTCATTAAGCACCCTGTTTAAGTTCTGTTAGGTATGCGTGTGTCTTTGTTATGTTGTTACTTAGCTAGAGTACATGTTCAAGCTTATAGTCTTTCTTTCATTTCTTTAGAGGTGTGCCACTGAAATAGCCATTCAAATTTCCTATGAGTCTTGATTCTTTGAAATCCTGTTTCTGTTTTCAATTCTGAGTTTAGCATTTAAACGCCTGCAAATTCATCTTCTAAACTATGACGTCATCATTTCCAGGGATCTGTCATGCAAAAATAATTGTTGTACCATTTTACATATTTTACACGTTAAGCTGATGTGCAAATGCCTTAACATCTATCCCAAGCTACATATTTTAATATTACTACTACTACTACTACTTCCACTATTATCATTACTGCTATTACTACCACTACTAATATTAAAACTACTACTGCTACTATTACAGGGTGGTGCAGTGGACTGCAGGGTGGCACAGTGGTGCAGTGGTTAGCACTGTTGCCTCACAGCAAGAATGTTCTGGGTTCAAACCTGGTGACCACCTGGGGGTCTTTCTATGTGGAATTTGCATGTGCTCCCTGTGCTTGCATGGGTTTCCTCTGGGTTTTCTCCCCAGTCCAGTGACATGCAGATTAGGTCAACTGGCTACTCTAAATTACCATAGGTGTGAACGTAAGTGTTCATCTCTGTGTTAGTCCTGCAAAAGATTGGCAACCTGCCCAGGGTCAGTTGGGATTGGCTCCAGCTCCCCTGTGACCCTTAATGGATAAGTGGTATAGATAATGGATGGATGCTACTCTTATTACTACTGTGAATACTATTATTTCTATCACTGCTTCTAATTTATTATTATACTAATATAACATTATACTACTATTATTACTACAATTACTATGACTACTACTGTTACTATTAATGTTACTACTATTACAATTACTAGTATTGTTGGTACTACTATTACTCCTATTACTAATTCTGTTATTATTAATTACTGTTACTATTATTATTATTATTATTATACTATTGCTATGATTACTGCATTTACTCTTACTACTTATACTATTCCTGAAATTATTACCATTGCTACTTCTACTACTACTACTACTATTACGATTACTACTACCATTACCACCCAGTACAAGATACACCTAATAATATCATGTATTGTTGCCCTCCTGTGCATCATCTGCCCCAGAGGTCTGTCTTAAGCCGATGTCAGAGGGCCACTGCTCTGAGTACGTGTTGCTGTGGTACTTCCACCCGAGCTCTGGAGCGTGCCGGCCCTTCATCTACAGCGGCTGTGGAGGAAACCGAAACCGATTCAGCACGAAACACGACTGTCAGACTTACTGCAGCCTGGGGCAGAGAGGTAACGAATCAGTCACAACCAATACACTGAAATAAGCCACTCAGGATAGTTACATGTATTGAATCATTAGTACAATATACAGGTTTGTTATGAGTCTGGCTTTTAAAAAGGGTGTGTGTGTGTGTGTGTGTGTGTGTGTGTGTGTGTGTGTGTGTGTGTGTGTGTGTGTG
>JAQQZX010061813.1:0-12802 GCA_030068355.1 Notoglanidium maculatum | reverse complement strand
GCCGAGCTGCAGTCCTAGTAACAGAGCAACGACTTTAAGATCTCCACAGATATTCCAGTTGTACCTGTTATACTGGACGTGCTTCAGCAACAGTTTCATATTCTCATACTTTTCTTTCATGTGTGCTGCATAGCCAACTGAAGATTTCTCTGAAACTGTACGTGATGGGTAAATTTTGATGTGATATTCGTGATCATAACCCAAAAATCTATTAAAAAAAAAAAAAAAAAAAAAAACACCCAACAATGTTCAAAAAGCAAAAAAATTTTGTGCAGTGTATTTACCCAGAAATGTTTACAGCCTTCAACATGCTCGTCAGGTTGGATGGCAAATATTTGTAGGCAACAATGAAGTTTGTACGCAGTAAACAGAGCAAATCATTCTTCCTTTCAAAAACCTCATGGACATCAGATATGGCCATGGTCAGGAATCATCATTTTTGTACCATTTGTTTGGTTTTTCACTTGTGTTTTGTTGGTTTTTATGGTAGGAAAATGTGCAGAAAAATCGGACATGATGTCTTGGTTTCATTTTTTACATGACCAAAATATGCTATTCTTGGTGTGTAGAGTTTTCATACCCACTATATATTAAAAATATTAATTTTGCAAATCTGATTGGTCAGATTTTCAGTCACAGGTTTAAATTAATGCACTCATTCTAATATGTTGTCATTTCTATAACAACTCTTTCACAGGAACCCAAATCATGAACACTCATAAATCCAAACTATAATCAGATTAAAAAGATGTGAAAAAGTGAAAAATGGGGAAAAAAAAGTTGCTTTGGTGTAGCTTTCTGTAAGAAGACACAGTGACATGCAAAAGTTTAAAATGTCGTACTGTGATTAGTTACATGAGCAGAAGATGAACTGATCACTGAAACGCATGAAGTCAAAGATTACGCATTTCGTTTCAGAATTTAAAGCAAGATATGTGCATGAATTTTGTTTTGTACAATTGTAGAGTGAAAAAAGGAAAGTGTTACGTGCTTGTAGACTGCACGTGTGTTTGATTGTTTGTCTCGAGTGATTCGGGGAGAATGAAGATTGGCGGCAGCACGGTCGAATCAGATGTCGGACGGGATGGTGCCTACGCTATATCAACATGCCGGAGAGACAAGACGAACGGGGGCGACTAGCATTACTGCTATCGGCCTCCCCGCGGGCGTTTCTCTGCTGGTGGTTCGTTTATGCTGCACGCTTTGGTGGTGCATGTTCATGTCTGAGCCTCACAACTTATGTATATAGACACATACACTTATGGAACAAAGTCTTAAAGAGGGCAGTGGTAGCTCAGTGGTTAAGACATTGGACTAGTGATCGGAAGGTCGTGAGTTCAAATCCCAGCACTGCTGAGGTATCGCTGACGGGCCCTTGAGCAAGGCTTAACCCTCAACTGCTCAGTTGTATAAATGAGATATATGTAAGTCGCTCTGGATAAGGGCGTCTGCCAAATGACATAAATGAGGGGGAGAGAGAGAGAGAGAGAGAGAGAAGGTGCACGCACATACATACACTAGAATCCCTATGTATAGACACACTAGGTTAGTAGGCGGGCGCCACTACTTGTATGTTCTTGAGGGATATTTAGTAGAGTTAATTGTCTAGTCTATCTGTAGTTTAGAGTAGTCGAAGGGTAAGTATATTTTGTTTAGTTCTTTGATTTAGCGCCGTCTATGTGCTCCTCCTCTTTGTATATCTGTGGTCTCATTGGTAATTGTAAACACTACTCAAATAAATTGAGGTTGTTTTTATACCTGTGGTGTTGAGAGTGTGACTATTGCATTATTGTTGTGGTATTGTGTACTAGCTTAGTCTACTGTCCGATCCCATATCCATGTTCACTTCCCTACCCTAGAAAAGAAAACCTGGGACGTGTAACAAAAGGAACACCATACAAAAGTTTGGGCACCCCAATACATTTGAGTTCTTATGTAACTTTTACCAAGGTTCCAGACCTTAATCAGCTTTAAGGACAAGTTTTTGAATTTAAGGACAAGTTTGAGGAGTCATACTGTTAACAAGCCATAACTCTATTGAGTTATGGCTTGTTAACAGTATGACTCCTCAAACTTGTCCATGGGCTCCTCTAAGTAACTCCCTAGCATTCTGAAAAATAAAATAATTGATGCTCACGAAGCAGGGGAAGGCTACAAGAAGACAGCAAAGCGTTTTCAGTTAGCAGTTTCCTCAGTTTGTAATGTTAAGATATGGCAATTAATAGGATCTTCAGGAAGATTTAGCAGTCTCTGGAGTGGTGGTGTACTGTTCTACTGTAAAGTGACACCTGAACAAATATGGCCTACATGGTAGAGTTAGCAGAAGAAAATTTTCCTGCACCCTAGTCACAAAACTTCATGTGTGAAGTTTGCAAATGAACATCTAAACAACCCTGTTGCATTCAGGAAACAGGTACTGTGGACTGATGAAGTCAAAATAGAACTTTTTGGCCACAATGTGCAAAGGTATGTTTGGATAAAAAAGGGTGCTGAATTCCAGGAAAATAACACCGCTCCAACTATTAAGCATGGGGGTTGATCGATCATGCAAGGATAAATATGAATACCAGCAAATTCTAGAAGCAAACATCACACCATGTGTAAAAAAAGCTGAAGTTAAAAAGATGGGTCCTATACAAGATAATGATCCAAAACACACCCCAAAATCTACAATGGAATACTTCAAGAGGTGCAAGCTGAAGGTTTTGCCATGGCCCTCACACTCATCCCACCAAGAAATCATTGAAAATCTGTGGATAGATCTCAAAAGAGAAGTTCATGCAAGACGGCCCAAGAATCTTGCAGAATTAGAAGCCTTTTTGCAAGGACAAATTGGCAAAAAAAAGTAAGACCTGAATAGCTGGCTAAAAACACGTTTACAACCTTTGATGCTTGCGATAGGGGGTGTTACTAAATATCTATTTAGGAATATTATTACCATGTCGGGTGCCCAAACTTTTGTCAGGTGCCCTTTTCATTTTTTAAAATATTTTTTACCTGTAAATCATGAAAATAAAAATGTAATCTTGCTTAAAATATTAAAGAAATGTGTCCTCTTTAACTTTTTGCCTTTTGGTGAACCGTTCATCTTCTGCTCAATTAACTGTTCACAGCAACAGATATTTTAAGCAAGAGTGCACTGTATTTAAGCTTATGAAAGAGGAATTAGAGGAGTAAGTGTCAACTTTTTTGTTTTGAAAATCAATTAATATTTTTATAACAATTTAATTAGATAATTTAAAAAAAATTAAATAAAAATACCAAATATATTTAACTAAAATCCTGTCTTTGCAGCATTTCAAGCAACTAATGTCACTACAGAGCTCTTAAAGAGGCTTAAATTAATTAAGTTAGAAAGTCACTAAGTGCATGTGGATATCATTATCATCATCATCATAACTACAGCAAATTTGACATGAATCCGATGAACCGTCTAGGACCAATATAGCTGAAATTGGTGAAAAAAGCCATTTGGTCCAAGATGGTGGCGCTATACTAGCGAAACAAGCTGGGCATGTGGAAATCATCATAACCAATAACTGTAGCAAATCTGACATGAATCCTATGAACCACCTAGAAGTATAGCCAAATCTGGTGAACAGCCCACTCTTTCTGTTGCCAGATGGTGGCACTATACCAGAGTTACTCTGGGCATTTGGATATCATCATAATCAATAACCTGTAAATTCTGAGCCATATCAAGCAATGCATGAAGAATGTATGATGCATTCCTGTTTGCATAGCGAAACATAAAAATTCAGTATTTCACTATTTCAACACTTTGTACAATATCAAAAACCACTTCCCAATTCAAAATCAGTAACATCTTACAATAATGCCCTTTGCACATCCGGCACAGATGCCATCTAGTGGACAGCAGAGGCCTGCACCCAGATTGAGTGAAAAGCCACTCTCTGTTGCCAAGTGGTGGCACTATGCCCGAGTATCACTTTGGGCATATGGCTATGACCATAACCATCATTACCATTAACTGTTATGAACCATAAACAGAACTTTGAGCCATATCAAGCAATCCATGGACAATTTATGATGCATTCCTGCTTGCATGGCGAGACCTAAATTTGGGGTTTTATCATTTCAACACCTTACAAGATATGAAAAATCCCTTCACATTTTAAAATCAGCAACACCTTGACACTATGTTTACCAAATCTGCCGTGAATCCAATGAAACTTCTAGGAGGAATATAGCCAAGATGAGAGAAAACACCACTGTTTTTGTGGCTGGATGGTTGCTGTATACCAAGATGTCACTCTGGGTATGGGGATATCATCATAACCAATAACCAGTGAAGTTTGAACCGCATCAAGCAAATATACTTCCTTATACTTCACAAGAAGTTTGAAAAAAAAAAGAAAAAGTATTTCCCGTTTGCGTGGTAAGCTATACAAATTCATCATCTCGCCATTTCAACAAAGATATCAAAACTCCCATCAGAATTTAACATCAACAACATTTTGCCATCACGTACACCAAATCTGACATGAATCTGATGATCCGTCTAAGAGGAGTATGTTAAAATGTAATATGTCAAAACCCACCAAAGCCAAATTTGTTCAATTTGCGGAGACCCACATGCCTACCAAATTTGGTGCATATACATGAAACTATATGCTTTATAGTGGTGGTATAGAGTCACTGGGTCACACCTGGGGCCAAGCCTCTGTCCTTGAGTAACTATCCCAAACACTGATGTGTGTGCCAAATTTCATTCCAAGTTTTCACCAATGGGAATCATCTCAAAAATGATCAATTATTAAAGAAAAAAATTCTGACTGAAGCAATACACACCTCTGGTGCTCATGCACTAATTAATTGAGAGACTCAAACTAATAAAAGGTAATGAATTTCTGTACACTTAACTGGTTCCATATGTTTTTGCAGCTATGTCTTTTTTGTAAGTCTTGACTCCTTACATTCCTAACTGGACAGATTCAAAACAAAGGCATAATAATTATCCACTGCCTCTCAAACCAAAACAATCCTATGCTAAATGCATTTATTTGTGCATGATGTGATTTGAACTTTGCTTTCACTGTGACCACTAATATACATATGTGCAATGATGCCCCTGTCCAGCACATAATAGCTGGGTGCAAGATACAAGCTGGAACAACATATACTGAAAGGCATAACCAAGTGGTGGAGATAGTGTACATCTGCACCACGAGTGGGCTAGAAGTCCCAAGTCCCGATGAGAGACACCACCGAAAGTGGTGAAATTTAGCTTAAATGAAGTGATGTAGTGTGCCACAGGGTGCTTCTCAACACTGCAACTAATCAATAATGAAATTCACAGCCAATTAGCCAACCTATTGTAGAATTTTATCTACTTTGTTTTTTATTAGCGTCAAAGGGAGAGAGAAAAAGAGAGGCTGGTGAGGGAGTAACTGTTTATATCTGGTACAACAAAAGTTAAAACAGAAACCAACTTTTCATAGACATTCCACAACATAATAGAATAAGAATGATAAATGTCATTCTGTAACAAATAGGTAAATGTAAGTGTTGGCAAACTGCTGTATTATAAACAGCAGAGAGAGAAATAAAACACTTCAGAATGTTGTTGAAAAACAATAAAAAACATTTTGTGGTGGTGGCAGTCATGAATTCTTTTCCAATAATAGCACACCATCTGATGTATACATTTTGCCAAGTGGACAGCCTTTAAATAAAAAAAATAAATAAATAAAAAAAATAAAACCTTGAAGCTGACCAGCAATTTCTAAGCAGGAAAAAAAAAAATGTAAGGAGAGGCTTGAAATGAGGAAGCACATCTATTGTGTAGCAATACTGCAATTCTGTTTCCCCCCTAAGGCATCTTTGAAATTACAGAAATAGTGATATGTATGTTCAACCCTTACAACCTACACTACTGTTTGCAGCAGAATCTTGCCTGCACTCGTCATTGCTCCTCTACAGTCATCCAATAGTACAATTTAACCACATATGCAATTAACGCATAGCAACGCCTTTTTCACAGCACTTTCTTTTTGCTCAATTTTATCAGTCCAAGTTTCTCAGGCCTTAAAATCACACCCTTCCTACTAAAGCTATAATTATAAAAAGTCAGTACACTATAGTAAAATATAAGCAATTTAACACCAGATTTATTTCAGTGATTGAAATTTTTCACTGCGATGCTGAAAACAAATTCTGCACCTATATTATAGACGACACTATTTACGTTTCAGTACGAAACTTCTTGACAGTAACTGAAATATACGGGATTTAAAACGGCCTGTACTCCTTGCTGAAAACTTTAAAACTAGTACAAGCTACCAGCAAATATAAGTAAACTAAAAACCTTGTGCATTAATCTCCTCACCTTCAACAACGTGAATCCGCCACTCCAGTAGAATTACTTCCGGTTGCATTCACCCACAGTTCCATATTTCAAAATAAAAGCTCACTGTAAAACTTTTTGTGACTATAGTAAAATGTATATGATAACTTCTGATTTGTCAAATAGATCAAGATACGTTCTGAAATCTGCATAAAAACTTACTTTGTCATATAAAACCTCCAGCCATTTTTCAGTTTTAATATACAATACAGGTTTTTTTTTTAAGTCATTTAACTACATTGACAAAGCCATTAGTGCATGTTGTGAATTCCAAATGCATATGAGCAAAACAGCTAATATTTCTGCAAACAAGAGACACAGTGATCATTTGATAACACAAAAATCCCAGTGGAGTGTCTGATAAAGCAAATCACAACAAAATGGCAGCAGCTGCTAATGCCCAATCTCAAAACACTTTCTCAAATTTTGCCAGACTTACAACTGGTCAACCACTTCCTGCAAATCTAACTCTCGCGGTGTTTCTTAATGTCAAGGATGCTTCCTTGGTAGGACAGGCCCTTCCAAGTTGGATCCTTCAGGGGCTAGGAAAGACTTCTTCTAGCATTCAGAGAACACTTAATGGAACAGTCTAATGAGTGTGAAGGTGTGCTCCTCTTCTGTTGAGTTTATTGGCAGCTTGCAATCTTAGTGCTTTCCGCCATCTGCAGGATTGAGATGTGAATACTTTTGGGAATATGAATTAAAATTTTAAATTACTTTAAATTAAAAAGGAAAGAAATAAAAAATGAAAAGAAAGAAAGAAAGAAAATGAAATTCTTTTTGCAAGACCAGTCATTCTTATAAATGTCAAAACAGATTTAGTTGTGCATTGTAAAAACATACCTGTGGCTAGGGTTGCCACTTTCTGTGTGGAGAAATATGGAACGCCTCCCATGTTCTCAGTGTAAGAGACTGATCTGTAGATGAAACTTGTTATACATAATGATAACTGTAAAATACATCATCAGTATCACTGTGGTGCTTTATACATCCTCACACTATAATATACATGGGGGACCACTTTTCTTGGGCCTCCGTGTAAATTTGTTCCTTTGTTTTCTCAGTGGAAACAAATGCTCTGTGTGTGAAGTGTGATTAATAGTTGATTAAACATGTTAAACTATTTTAATTGTACATTGTTGGAATATACTGTAGAAACTAATTTCCATGGGTGAGAGTGTAATGGATAAAACCTCTGGAGTTCAGAGGAAAAGATTTACCATAGGCAATGTTGTATTCAAAGCAATTTCAGTTGTAATATATTGTAATATTTGTGGGAAACCTCCTTTCACCAATACCAGGTAATCCTGTTGTTTCTGTGAGTGAATAAAGTATGGATGGAAAATCACTCTTCTAGGTGCACTTCTCAACAGTAAAGCCTGGTGTGTAACTGACATGAGTAATCTAAAATAACACAGACTACTTATTGTGCCATGCAATATAGTTTATTTATGTCTGCAACAAAACTTCAGACTGTGTGACAAAAATCACACCCACATATTAATAATAATAATAATAATAATAATAATAATAATAATAGATTAAAGATGCTTTATTTGACACATACTCTGTTATACAAATACAACCTGCAGTGAAATGTAGCCCAGTACACTCCGTGGGTTATGAGAACAATATACTAAAGAAATAAAGAGAATGAGGATTATAATTGTAAAATAGTACAATGAAAGAATTCCTGAATCTGTATCCACTATATTAAAGTGCAAGATAAAGGCAAAATTAGCCTGTGTATACAAATATGCTAAGTTGTGCAAATGTGCTAGTGTGAACGTAATGAATAAGTGTACGAGTATGATGAATGTGCAAATAATAGTAATAAAAAGTCCAATATGGGTCTGGGCAAGACAGATATATAAATAGAATTTGTTCCCACGGGCATGCGGATTTTAGGGGTATGTGATGTTCTGATTTAGGAGTCTGCTGGGTTGTGGATAGAAGCTTTTCTTTAGTCTTTCTGTCTTAGCCCTGATGCTGCAGTATTGTCTTCCTGATTTGAGTAAGCAGAACAGGTTCTTGTCCGGATGTAAGAGGTCCTTGGTGATCTTGAGTGCTCTTGATCTGCAGTGCTGGGTGTAAATGTCCTGCTGCTAGGGCAGAGCAGATCCTATGGTGCGCTCAGCAGCTAAGATTACTCAGCACAGAGTTTTGTGGTCCTGCGCTGAGCTATTTCCAAACCCAGTAGAATTCTTTCCACTGCACCAGTGAAGAAGGTTTAAGGATGGCTGCAGACGCTCTTATTTCTTTTAAGGCTTTTGAGACCTGAGCTTGAGTGTGCAGAGTACATGTCAGCTCTTCTGTGATGTGCATGCCAAGGTATTTAAACCCAGATACCCTCTCCACTGGTGTTCTGCTGATACTGAGGGAAATGTAGGCCTTTTGCTGCTTCCTGCTGAAGTCCACAATCAGCTCCTTAATCTTGCTGATGTTTAGTTAGAGGCAGTTAGCCTGGCACCATAATGACAGGGTCTCCACTTCCTCCAGGTAGGCTGTATCATCTTTGTCAATGATGAGGCCCAGTACAACCGTGTTGTCCATAAATTTTACTATGGGGATCAACATATGTGTGGCTACAAAGTTATGGGTGTACAAGGAATACAAGAAGGGGACTCAACATGCAACCTTGTGGGGCTCCTGTGCTGAGCATGATGGTGTTTGAAATACATCCTCCCACCCTCACAACCTTGGGTCTGCCTGTAAGGAAGTTCTGTATCCACCCACAGTGGTTGGTGTTCAGTCCCAGACTGCTGAGCTTGGATGACAGTCTGTGGGGAACAGTCGTGGGGTGTTAAATGCTGAACTGTACCCCACGAACAGCTGTCAAGCATAATTCCCCTTCCTGCTATGCACGTGTCAGGGTGTTTTAGTGGACGTGGGAGATAGCTTCATCAGTTGATCGGTTGTGACAATAGGTGAACTGTAGCAGGTCAAGAGAGTTAGGCATTGAGGAGCAGATATGGTCTCTAATGATCCTCTCAAAGACCTTCGTAACTACTGAGGTTAATGCTATAATCCTATAGTCATTCAAGGGGTTGCTGTTCTTTGGTGTGGGGATTATTGTGGATCTCTTTAGGCAGGTGGGAACCTCTGACTGACCCAGAGACTCGTTCAGGATGCTGGTGAATAGAGCTGGAGAATAATAATAACATAAACTGCTGTCTGACCAAGAGAATGCCCCTGAAGAACTAGGCATTAACAGTTCCCATTGGGATCTATTAAAAAAGATAGACTATTATATTAGACTCATTAAACTTGACATATTACCTATCACACAAAGGCTGCAAACCATTTCTTTATTTTGCATGCTTTCTCGCTTGTTCCCTCTCTTCCTCTCTCCCTAAAGTTCATGAAGCCATCAAGGGAGAGTGATCGAGTAAGTGAGGGAGGGAGGTAGCGGTTAAAAAAGTGGTATCAAGACACCCTTATAGCCTTGATGGTCAGCCTGTTATACAACGTCATTAGCAAATGGCCACGAAGTTTTGAGAGGGCAGTGATCTTAAGTGCTTTTATGTCCACTGTTAAATGTCTCTTTTGACTTTTTTTTGATCAACCTAAATTTCATTGTAGTAATCAAAAAGTTCTAACTACCAATTATGAAAACCAACAAACATTTCTACCTATTATTTAAACCGGCAAACATTTTGGCAAACGTGTCAGACTGATGACTCACTTGTGCACTCAGCACAAAATGACACCTGTATCTGCTAATTCTCCTTCCAGCTAGTGCTTTTGTCATGTGTGGGTGTCATCAAGAGTGAATTTATCTTCTGCAAATTCTGCTCCCGAGTAGTCTTTGGGTACGCCTCCAGCAAAGGGGTGATTTCAGTGAAAATCAGCCTTCAATTCCCTCTTCCCCTAAGGCATTGGGACAGCACTTCAACATCCTGATTTTGGAGAATTTCTGGGGCGTAAGGGAACAAGTGAGGGAGCATGTAAAAATAAGGGTGGGGTGCAGCCAAACACTGCAAACAGGGGTGTAAGATCAAAATCTTACATTCAACTTTATGTCATTTGGCAGACGCCTTTATCCAGAGCGACTTTCATATGTCTCATTTATACAAGTGAACAGTTGAGGGCCTTGCAGCAGTAGCTTGGCAATGCTGGGATTTGAACTCATGACCTTCTGATCCCTAGTCCTATTTCTTAACCAACTGAACTTAATTTCCTATTACTATAATTTAGAATGTTTAATTTTGTTCACTCCAATTTATATTACTAGTTTTCTCTCCTGTTAGAGGCCTCTCTGCTGTTTCTTCTCTGTCTGTCCTTGGTTAGTGTTCTGGGATAAGCTATAATGAAGAACAGACCTCACTTGTCTCTGGTTATCTTGTTCTTCCCGTCAGCTGCTTAGCTGTCATGATTTATTTTGTGGAATGTCCTTCTGTTTCTCTGTTACTCTGACATACACAACTCTATGTATAAATGCCTCTAGATTTTCTGTGTCTGTTTCTCCAAGCACTTGTCACATGGAGGAAGAGGGAGAGTGACGGTTGCTGAGTCTGATAGAGATTGAACCTGAATCAAATCTTACATTTTGGAGGCTCATCTCAGGATGCAGACCATCGGGTGAGTGACAGGAATTTTTCCCTGTTTATTTTTCTTGTTAAAAGTCTCTCACTCATGGGCTGTATCTCTGTATTATATTGAATTTAAATGTGCCTTAGTTGCGAATTTTGTAGAGGTGTTTCCCTGCACACATAAACACTGGTTATAGCACTCCTGTGGCAAGGTGTTATAACAGTACACTAATGTTTGCAAGTTTTAAATAAACTTATCTCTCTCTCTCTCTGTGTCTGAAGTGTGAAGTTGTAACTTGTACATACAACGATGTATGGGGCAGGGTCGTCTTTCCATGAGATGAACGTAGAAGAAAATCCGAAGAATTGGTTACATTGCTGTGGATTTGGTGCCAATTGTGATCCCTTTCTTGACAAGTTACCTGGTTGGTCTAAAGAAATTGGATTTAATCCTTTTACTGCATGTGGTAGTTTTTCACCTGAAGTGCTTATATCTGCAGCTGTGATGACTTATGATGGTTACGGGGATCCTGGTTGGGATTATACATACATGAAAGAGTCTTTTGAGAGTCAGAAGAGGATGAAACATGTATGGGATAAATTCCAGTGGGGATATAAACAGCAAACACTAATGGTAGATGAAAAGATTACAGAGTCTCCGCCGATAGTGACGGCGACGGCTGTTAATAAACAAACTCATCCACTCAGCTGTATAAACACATGCATACCTGCGGAAACTGCATTGCTTTATCCAAAACTAGCAGACACAGAGAAATCAGCAGGAAAATAGGTAAACAGTGCTTTTCCTTTTGTAGCAATGGGAGAAAATCTGGTTCAAGTATATCCACCTAACTTTTCTGATATAGCTTAAGAATCAGTTCTCTGAAGCCAAATTCATTGATGGTGTGGAATCCTTAAAAACAGATAATGACCGGTTGCCATTTCTGGAAAGTAATGTGGCTGGACAGGATTTTTGTTTTTGGGCTCAACCAGATAAGCTTGAGGATTTTTATAAACAGCTGCGCTTGTTTTTGCTAAAGCATGATACAAGTCAGCATGACTTGTCACACTAGGTAGCCACTAGCTGTAAACAAGAACCTGGTGAATACTGTTCTGCTTATGTGAGACACTTTACTGCTGTGAGGCTAGAACATGGTTTAGGTACAGAAGGTGATACTGCAGTTCTTTATGTCTCTACATGTTTATCTAACATGTGCACAGACCATGCACAAGCTCTGAAGCTTACTAAGCTGTATCTAATCAAAATAACTCCACAACAATTTTCAGAGCGTGTTCTGAAAATGGAAGCTGCTGGAGTGTTTGTAATCAACACAAAAAGAAACCTGGTGAATGTCACTATTGTCACAAACCTGGTCATTCAGCATGAGAATGGCGGAATAATAGTAAGTATTGGCGGAGTATCCAGCTGAATCACAGGGAACACAGTTTCCTATTAAATGGCCTGCAGTGACGCACCCCAAGAACCCCCCCCCCCAGACTCAAGTAACTTGGGCTGCCCACAGAGTGGAACCCCAAATGATTTACTTCTTAGTGCTATTTTGACTAAATCTCACTCTGAACTGCGTGTTGATGAACTTTTGATTGATAGCCAACCGTGTTGTTTTCTTGTTGATACAGGGGTGTTGTGTTCTTTGCTGAGCGCTAAGATTTATTCAGGTCAAGTTTCGTTGGCGACCATATAATCTGTGGGAATTGATGGGGTTCCAGTACACTGTCCAAAGATTCATCCACTACGAATTCAGTCTGTTGAGGACCCAGCAATTTATTTAATAATAATAAATAATTCCATCTTCTCCATTTAACCTGGTTTCTTCCTTTTGCCATCTCAGGGAGTTTTTCCTTGCCGCCGTCGCCACAGGCTTGCTCATTAGGGATATGTATA
>JAQQZX010061733.1:0-12807 GCA_030068355.1 Notoglanidium maculatum | reverse complement strand
TCCTTTTGTTCCTAAGACATTGCCCTGTCGTTATTTGTATAGATATCCAACTTCATATTGAGATCTGATGTATCTAAAGTGTTCCTTTAATTTTTGCGAGCAGTGTATATATACATACGTATATATGTATCCACACATGTACACAAGGAACAGGTCTGGCACCTTTCCTCTTCACCATCTACACTGCAGACTTCTCTCAACACCACAAACAGCTTCCTGCAGAAGTTCTCTGACAACTCTGCAATAGTCGGCTTGATCATTGATGGAGATGACAGGGAGTATAGGAAACTGACCTGGGACTTTGTGGACTGGTGCCAGAAGAACTACATCTAGATCAACACTGGGAAAACTAAGGAGCTAGTGGAAGACTTCCGCAGGCACAAACACCCTCCACTACAACCACTGAACATCCAAGGCATGGACATGGAGGCTGTGGAAAGCTACAGGTACCTTGGTGTTCATCTGAACAATAAACTGGACTGGACTCATAACAAAAACGCACTCTACAAAAAAGGCCAGGGCAGGCTGTATCTGCTACGGAGGCTCAGGTCTTTTGGAGTGAAGGGCCCACTCTTGAAGACCTTTTATGACTCTGTAGTGGCATCAGCCATCTTTTGCGGTGTGGTCTGCTGGGGCGGTGGCATCTCTGCTGGGGGCAGGAAGAGACTGAACAGGCTGATCCGAAGGGCCAGCTCTGTTCTGGGATGCCCTATGGGCCCAGTGGAGGCGGTGAGTGACAGGAGAATGGTGGCTAAGCCGACGTCCCTGTTGGATAACATCACCCACCCCATGCAGGAGACTCTGATAGCACTGAGCAGCTCCTTCAGTGCCAGGCTGCTGCACCCACGATGTGGGACGGAGAGATTCCGCAAGTCTTTCCTTCCAACTGCTGTCAGACTCCACAACAAAGACCTTGCTGATGACAATACACGAACAAACATACACACATATCCGATATACCATGCTAGTTCTCTTATGTGCAATCTCACTTGGGTGCAATTTTCTGATGCACCATTTTTTATGTGCAATCTACATGCAATTAATGTGCAATTCCTGAGGCAACAAACGTGCACTTAATACTTGGGTGCAATTTATGTGCAATCTATATGCAATTTCTGATTTTTCCTTACTTCATGTGCAATCTAAATGTGTCATTTATATGCGATTAATGGGCAATTTCTGATTTTCTTCTTTACGTGAAATTTTTTTACTTGGGTGCAATTTTTCCTGATGCAAATGTTCAATTTACTACTGCTTTTGTGTCAATGTTTGTCACTTCATTGTGTACCTGGAGTGTACATCTGTATTTTAATTATACTGTATTCTATTCTATTGTTTTTAATTTTTGCTGCCCTTTCTGTCCACTTTCTGCTGTGGCAATGCAAATTTCCCACTTGTGGGACTAAAGGTTACACACACCTTTGTGAATGGCCATAATTAAAAATTATATGCAAATAAAATGTACCAAACAAAATAAAAAAAAATACCATATACCTTCAGTTATATACCAAGAGTTGAAATTAAATATTGAATATACACTCAATTTCCAGAACTTTCAACTTTAACTTAAGGGCATTTAGATTCAAATTGTGTGAACCATGTAGGAATTGCAGCACATTTTGTATTTATTTCACTTAAAAGTAACAAGGTCTAGAGTCGATTTCAAGTTTGGCATTTTATTTTGAATCTGCGAATTCTCAATATGAAGTCCAAATAGATTTTAATGCAGGTTGAACCAAAAGGTAATCAGGCTGAAAACTCAAAACAACCCAATCAGAGAGATTGAAAAACAGTTAGTTGTAGCAAATTCAACTACCGAGTACAGTTTTACAAAGTAGTAACACTGGTGAGCTCAAGAACACCAAAGGACCCAGATAACCATGGAAAACAATGGTCATGGATGACCTATTCTTTTCCTTGTGAAGAAACACCCTTTCACAACAGTTAGCTAGATCAAGAACATACTCCAGGAGGTGGGTGCCTGTCAAAGGCAACAATCAAGATAAGTCTTCACCAAAGTAAATACAGAGGGTTTACCACAAGTAGTAAACCACAGATGAGCCTTACAAACAACACCACCAGATTAGAACTCATGAACACCTTAAAGTGTGTGTACAGATCTGGTCACCACTGTATAGACTGACGAGAAAGATTAACTTGTACCAAAATGATGGGAGAAGAGTATGACCAAAACATTAGTGCCATAATGTGGTGTACTGTCGAAAGATCAAGCATGGTAAGCATGCAAACCCCACATTTTATGTTTTCTATCTAACTACACTATGATCTGTTTGATATAAACAAATATTTTAATTAATCAGCATTTTATTCAGGCGGGTTTAAATAATAGAGAACTATATGACACTGTTTTTAACTGACTGAGAATAATAAATTATATTTACATAGTAAAACAGCTGTTTTAGGCTATGTGGTTGGGAACATCTAGAAAAAAAATTTATATGTTTTAGGTCTCATAGTACACTTGTCCACTAGAAATGTGTTTTGTTTTTTTTTTGTTTTTTTAAATAACTTTCACAGAGAAAATACATTACCTGTCCAATACATGGCAGAAGAATGTTGTCTTTACACCACAAAAAAAATCATTTAAAAAATTACTTTCCAGCCTTGCAAGAAAATAAGACTGTCAGACTGTCTGCAGGTAGTCTGCAAAAAAAACAAAAGCTGTGAAATGTTGTAATTTATTGAAGATGAAGCTAACTCAAATTAAGCTAAAAAAAATATGCTTTGATTTTCCGAGTGATGAATGGCTAAATTTTCTGATCAGAAAAATGATTTTTTAATTTTCAGTACACTTTATAAGCTAAATACAAGCATGGTTATTAAAAAAATTATAATTTTTTTTTTCTGAATTCATGGGATTTTGAATGACTCACTTCAGTTCGCTCGTTCGAGGCATCAAAAGTGAGCTCCGCTCAACCTAATTTGAGCTGTGCTCAAAATATTTATTTTGAGCTTCGCTCAAATTTTTTGAAAGTTGTATATGTAACGAAAGGTTTCTCGAATGCATCAGTCAGTAAACTTGCTTGTTCAAGCTCCACTCTGCTTCGCTCCGTTCCGCTTTTGAACTTTTCGCCTTTCATTAGCAATTCTTCTTGCGACAAAAAGTTTCTCAAATTAATCAGTCGGTAAACTTGTTTGTTCAAGCTCCACTCCGCTTTGCTCCCTTCTGCTTTTTGAAACGTGTTGAAACTTAAATTAACCAATTGCCACTAACCGATCAATTAATTGGTAAATCTGTTAATTGATTCATGTATTGTCATCAAGATTACGGCTGTGTGCAAAATTTCAGCTTACTTGGACAATGGGAAGTAGGTAAAAAATCAATTAAAAGATTTGATCCAGACAACAAACAAACAAGAAATGAAGTTAATATAAGCATGGTAAAAACAAACAAGAAGTGAAGTTAATATAAGCGTGGTAAAAAAAAAAAAGGAAAATGAAAGTCGATAATGCATGAGCGTAATGGCAAAATAGACTGATCTCCCATCTTCCTCTTAATTATGGCATGATTCATTATTATGCTAAAATCTACAGCATTGTCTGAGCCCTCAATGAATCTAGGCTAATGATGAAACTCGTGTCCAAAAGTATCTTGAGAGAGGCTTAAACAGCAGTTATATTTACATTTGAGATTAAATGAAAAAGCAATTTGAAAACCATGAAATAAAAGCATAGTTAAATGAAAAAATCTATTTCTATTTCTGGTTGAGTTTGGTACAAGGTCAAATCTTTTCCTTGCCATTGATGTTTTTACTGTTGGATTGATTGGGGTTGGACTTGTAACTGACTGGAATATTTGATGTTTTAAACCAATCTATAAATAACTTTGAGTATATTGTTAACAATAAAATATAAATGTGGGTTTATTTGGAACAGCCATGGGCTTAAATGTGTACCATTTGAGCCCAGGTCAGACTTCTCAAATTGCACAGTATTTTTATATTCCATTCATCCATTATCTATACCGCTTGATCCATCTGGGTCGCAGGGAAGATGGAGCCAATCCCAGCATCATCGGGCGAGAGGCGGGGTACACCCTGGACAGGTCGCCAGTCCACCACAGGGCCAACACAGAAACAACCACATGTTCGCATTCACACAATTCGGACTGTGGGAGGAATTTGGACCTTCCTAATTTGGACTGTGGGAGGAAACCCACGTAAGCACTGGGAGAACATGCAAACTCCACACAGAAAGGCACCCTGGGTGACACGAGGCTCGAACCCAGGACCTTCTTGCTGTGAGGCGACAGTGATAACCACTGCACCACCATGCTGCCCGTATTTTTATATTTTACATTTTAAAATTTGCACAAACAAATTAACAGATTTTGAAAACAGATTTTGGTAGACTTAAGGAGTGCACTTACCTTCTATAATTTGAATGCCAATCATATGAAGTTTATGTTCACTCTGTGCACATGTTGGCTGCCATAGCTCAGCAGGTTATAGTGCATGTGCTTTAAAATCTTAATCCATGTGCCTTTTTTAAATTTTGAGAATCTGACCCTCCAAAAGGTCTCTGCATGACCGGTCCATTAGAGACTATAAGGCACTGACATCACAATTTCCTATACCCCTTCTCTGTTGATTGGTTGAACAGACCCTCTGTTTTCACTATAAAATGCAGCAACACTGGCTTCAACCAAATTCCTATTCCTTAAACCCTAGCTAATAATTGGCCTCTCGGCCAATTGCTGTGGGGCAAATTTACGATGTTTAGAATAATCATAGTTTGTTAGCGCCTTTAGAATGGATAGCAATCATACACAAAAAAAATTACCATTTAAGAATTAAAAGAAAAGGAGAATATTTTGCCATGTTTTTCCCCCTCTGATATCCCCCTCATTACTCCCCCCCCCCACCCAGTCCACCTCCATTCATTTTAATTTCTCAAAACCAATAAAATAGTTAGTGTGACTTGTCATACAACATAGTTATCATTTGTCAATACATCTGGGGACAGCACCAAAATAACATGTAGGTGGTAGAAACACAACTGACCTATATATCTATATACGAGAGGTTAACTGACTTCCCAAACCCGATTACAACGCTATGCCAATCCCTTCCATGATAACTGTTTCCCAACATAAGACATTAAAGTCAAACTGACAACTCAGTACTGCCTAATTCTCACTGCCCTAGTGCGTGTTGACTGCCCTTCACATGCCCTGGTCAGACATTTACAGCTCCAAAGTCAAAGAGGGCTGTGGGGGGGACGGTTTCTCAAAACTATACTTCCTACAACTGCTCTATAGTGCACCACACACTAATCTTCACCAGCTGGTTGACACTGAAGTAATACAGCAGTGTAGAACTTGAATCAATGACAACATACAACAGTCAAAATAATATTTCATAACCATAACCAGTCTGTGTGTACAACTCTAGGGACTAACAGCTGTGGTGAATTCAATCCCTATACTCCATTTGCAATATTAGCAAGCCTCCAACATTTGCCAGTTTCAAGCTAATTGGACCGAGCCTTTGAGGTCTGAGTTATCTCCATAAACCTCAGTAAACCTACCAGGACTAATCAGCCATATACAGCTTCAAAGTCAGAGAGGTGAGGGACAAAACGGGTCTTCATTATACTTCCCAAAACTTCTTAACTATATGGTGTCCTTTAAAGTAGCTTAGACGGAGCTATTACGACTCGTGAGATTGTTTTCATGTAAAAACACAGCAGAAAAGCCCTACAACAGCAGTAATGTTGTAAATCTAAATCATTTGTGCAAGCTAAAAATGTGGGTAGATTTCGATTAAGAAAAGAAAACCGTGGCTATGAACCAACAGTGTCATGCGGCCATAAGCCACATACACCTCCACCAACTGACCTTGACACCGAAATGTGTTGCAACAGCGTAGAACTGAACGTTAATCCTCGTTCCAATCATTCTAATAATACACTAAATTCAAAATAACGATAAAATTGCTTAGCATGATCAATTTGTGGGTAAAACCCTTGTGACTAGCTAACAGCTGTGGTTAATTCAATTCCAGTAGTCCATGTGATCAAAGTCGGAAAGCGAAAAATAAACGAGTCATTCGAAGGTTTAAATATGCACATCACTTCATAATACCATCCATACGTCGTGGTTTACATTAGTCTGGGCTATTAAATTATAATCGAAGAAAATGTTTTTCATTAACACTTTTGAAGCACACAAAGACGCGCTAGCGACTTAGCCGGCCTCCATTGGACGCCGGTTGCAAGATGGGTAGGTCGAACCGTTGAGGTTCAGTAGTTCAGGTTCGCCAGTTCAGTAGAATTGTTTTGTAGGACTGAACCCATCAGTAGATAGCCTGAGAACTTTAAGGCAATTTATATGGAACACAGTGATAAGCCCCTACATTTAATGTAAATGATAATACGTAACAGGAGAACCACTTATACGAGCAACAACAGAGAAATAGCGCCTCATTTAGAGAGGATGTAAGTGCGGCAAGAACGTAAAATTAATTTGCCACGTCAAAAAGGAAAACAGAAGCTTCTTAATAATTCTAACAAGTCTGAAGATGATTGCTTTAAAACTCACAGTTCCTCTGCTGTAAAGTCTGGCAAGCTTGAGCAGTAAGGACCGCTGGGCTTTTGGATAAAGAAGTAGCAGACCTGGGAAGAGAGCTGAGGACCTTTAGATAACCTGCCATGTTTCGTTGAACTGCCTCTATTCGACCACACCGAACGAAGTAAAGAGCGGAATGAATTACCGTGCACAGCAATATGTCCTTGTGCGCCCTATGCGTCACGCTAAAGGGAAGAGGAGGGGCTACGAGCTAGAGCCGTCAGCGCCAACGTCATTGCTCATGCGGCAAGCCAATTTTTCAGCGAACGTGATCATTTTTTAATGGAAGTTCTTATAAAATCATACGCTGACTTTATATACGGAGGCACCAGTCAACTGTTATTATTTTCTTTTATTATTTGTCAACTGTTTATTATGAGCGGTATACCCAGAATTCAATTCAATGGTTTGGACGTTACACTGCAAAAAAGGAAGGATTTATATTGGCTAGATTTATCATATTGACCCTAAATCCCTTAAAGAATAAATAATTCTTGTAGCAAAATTTCACAATTTCAAATGCAATAATTCCAAACCATGTATGTATGCGTATGGTACCCTGTGACGGACTGGATATTCCTGGCCTGGGATAGGCTCTGGATCAGATACTTAGCAGGGGCTGACTGAGGTGACAGCTAATGAAGCACTGGGGGGTCTACTTCAGGAGGAGAAAAAGAATATTTTCCCCATTTCATGACAATGTTATTAATATGGCAAGATTAATTCATGGTATAATATGCATAAAATTATAAATTAATTTAATAATTTCATAAATTAATGGCATCCTCCTGAAATGCATGAGCATCTCACTTATCAATAGAATTGTAAAAATTACTTGGTGATTTTATTTAGTTTCATTTTCTTCCAACATTTAAAATGTAAGATTATAATGTAAAATAGACAGGAATAAACCCATATTCCTTCCTTGTGCTGCTAAGGACCATACTAAATTTAGCTGTGGCTGAGTTACCATACTGGGTGAAGGAATGAGAAGGCTGCAGTCATATGACAATGGAACTACAGTCAGCCAGCGTTTAGTGCAGAGAAGTATGCAACATTAACATAAAAAATTATATATATATAAAAAAAAAAAGTCACTTAAAATGATTCTGCTTTCACTCAGGGTTTATTGTACTTGTAGTATGAAGATTAAATAGTGGTGTATTGAAATGTCAATAAAGTATGTATTGTGTTCGTATTTACAAATGTAAAATCACCTAATTATAACTAAGTCGTCAATGCTGGAGTTGCCTAAACAGATTACAACTGAAGTGTATTGTTTTCTTTCTCTTGCCAGTAGCTGATGTGAAAATACAGTTGAGATACATTTGGTGTCAGTATTGGTGAGTACCAAAAACATGTACTAAATATTGTACTTAGTCTTTAAGTTGTTTAAGGCACATATACTTTTGTAATGCCTGAATTTCTTTGGGCAAATGTCAAGTGTTTTTGTGCAATTTTTGGGTGAAAATTCTGCTGAGACCTGGCAATGGTGCACACTTTTGCATACAGCACTAATATTTAATTTTGTTGCATTCTAATGCACAGCATGTTTGTCTGCTAAGAGTCTGGATCACACAAATACTGTCAGCCATAATGACTTGGTGGGGCTCCACATGGGCCCAGTTGGACTTCCCAGAAACCATACATATGGCCTACAAGTAGGAAGCCTAGAAAGTCTATATATGTGGGGCCCACAAAGGCCCTTGGAGGGCTTGTTTTAATATGCTGTGTCTGAGACTTAACTTCTTCTCTACAGTACTTTTGAAGCAGAATAAACTGCTTTTAATATTAATTATATTTCATTTATCACCATAAATTAGTGAGCACCCTTTTTTTATTTTTTCAATTTCCTTAGTGCACCTATTCATATTCACATAAGATAGAATTTAGTATTTAGTGGGCTATGACAGAGCCCCAGAGGCATTAAATGGGCTGTTATATGGGTTCTACCCAGGCCCTAGGAGGACTATCATAACTTTTTTTATTTGTATATTTAATTAGAAACGAGCATCAAAAGACTTACAAATTAGAACCTCAACAAATGTGAAGTGATCACTGATGAGCTGAGCGAGTTTTGCCCTTCCCCTATGGGAAAACAAGTGAAGGTCTTTTCCCCACAGGTACTCCTTCTGCCTCAGTTCCATCTGAGTGGAGGAGCAGCAGTTCATGGCTGTTCATGTTTTTATCTTTAGTTACATTTCTGTAGATAATAACAATGAAAGGTTTAAAAAATTTGCAATTAAGTTATATTGTTCAAGTATAATACAGCTACAGTACCAGTTAAAATTTTGTACACACTCATTCATAGTTTTTTTTAAATTTATTTTGGCTATTTCAGAAAGAGCACAAAGGATGGTAGGAAATGTAATTATGTCTGAATTATATTGGGGTACTGACAAACAGTTTAACCAAACACTTGTAATGATCATTAATAAACTATTGCAGTTTATCTTAAAAATCATTCATTTGATTAAAATTCCAAAATACCTTTTTAATTGGATAAACATTGATTTCATATTCACATGAAACATGCAAAACAGTACAATAGTGGTTTACTACTATTGACTGTAACCGTAAAATGTATGGTAGCTTATTAGCTACATCTATAAAGTAGAAAGAAAAAAAAAACTACTAATATTAATGTGTTTATTCATTATAAGGGGCTCTTATTTACAGTCCCCTCTGAAATTTTTGAAACAGCAATTCCAATTCTATTGTTTTTTCTATAACTGAAAACATTTGGGTTTGAGATCAAAAGATGTGTACACACATTCTTGGTGTAAGCATGGAAACGGTACAGTTCTACTGTAGCGCCCATGTTTCAACCTGTAATGTTTTAAGAGGTAACACGTTTTATCAGACAAAAACTCACAATACTTACAGTTCCACTGCATTTTCACAAGAACCTGTTACCCACCGATAGCCAAAAACTCACGCAGACACACGCACACGTTTTGCAACCTGACCGGTCTTAAACAGCGTTTACACCTTTAGAGCGTTATATCACCTTTCCTCTTTGGCTTAATTTAAGCTGACACAAGTCCACACTTTTTTTTTAAACCATCAATTTCGCTTTTTCAAGTGATAACGTTAACGTTATGTGATCAGTGCAGCAGATACAAACGGAGCCGCCAGAACGCCGGTAAATGCGCGTTAACATTAAATTTACTTAAGCGTTTAGTCGATGCGTTATCACCGGACCGTGATAAAGTTTTTCACAAATACTAATAGTTCAACGTGGTGCAGCAAAGCTTCTGAAAACCACAAATTCTCTTCACACGGCCATAATCTTCCACAGGTGTTTCGCGCGCTCGTGTCCAAGTTCAATGAGACCACACCCCTCTCAAACAGAAACATAACATTATAAGTGATCTCTACTTAACATGATCATTACATTGTATTTTTTCAGCCAGATAATTCAAACGACTGATTCGAGTGAGTAATGAGGTCAGTTTTTTACAAAACATAAGAGATTAAGTAATGAACACTAAAAAAATGATTTAAAAATAAAATCCGGGTTTACAGTGCATAGTGCATCTCAACTTTTATCATAAAAACTATTGTATCTTAAGATATAGACAATTTTATGGTTTACCGTTTTATCCTTTTAAACATAAGTATTTAATGTTGGAGTTATTGTGAACAGTAGATTTGCATAGCATTTTTTTTTACTTTCCCCAACTTACATAATTAAATATTTCTTATAGGTATGGAATGCAATGTAAGCTGTGCAAATTTGCCATGAGAGCAAAGACATTCTATGGAAACACTCTTGATTACTTAATTAACAAGGACAATCCTTGCCACTGGCTTGTCTGTATACTGACTGCATCAGCACTTTCAAAACAAATGGTGAAATCTCACCTCACAAGAGTACACAAACGGAATGGTAGAGTTACAGAACAATGTTATATTATGTGAGTTATGTGGTTTTGAAAATATTTGCCTGCCAACCACATTTTTCTCTCTCTCTCTGTCTGTCTGTCTGTCTGTCTCTCTCTCTCTCTCTGCCTGTCTGTCTGCGGATGCGTGGGTGTGAGGTGACTGAGAGGAGTGTTGTGAGCGTGAGCAATGTGAGGTATTTATTGAGCTTTAAATACTTTGTACGATCTTTCAGTGTTTGTTTAGTTTAGCTTGGGCACTTGCTTGTCCCTTTGTGTGTGTGTGTGTGCATGCATGAATAATTTGTAGGCGAACGGGGGAGCTGCGACCGGCACATTTGTGCTGGAACCATGGAGGCCCAATGACTTTTTAAGAATGTGAGTGAGATGGATGCTCCTTCCAATTTCTTCTTTGGTCTCAAGCTTAAAAATGGACACAAAAGACTTGTATATAAATAACTGTAGGCTGAAGGAACTGAATCAGGGGATCTTGTATCGGCGCCTACTGAAATTTTTGAGTCTGCTTTTAATTGAGGCTGTATGAAATTGATCTCTCAATTCTGTGAGAAATAGAGGCTGATTTCTTACACAAGCTGCCTAGACTGGGCAGGGAGTTAGCAGATTGGCTGGATTCTGAGCTGACACTTGATGAGCTAGTGGCTGCTCTTGGTGGTATGGAAAACGGACAGTCGCCAGGCATGGATGGACTCCCAGTAGAGTTCAATAAGGCCTTTTGGTCTATATAAGACTTGCTTGAAGTGATAAAAGCCAGCTTGATGGTAGGTCAGTTGCTGCTAAGTAGCTGTAGAGCAGTCTTAGCTCTCACTGACCTGAGGAACTAGCACCCAGTCTCATTAATATGCACAGATTTCAAGTTGCTCTTAAAAACATTAGCCACAAGACTGAGGAAGGTGATGGAGCAAGTAACTCACCTCAATTAGACATACTGTGTACCTGGCAGGTCCATTTTTGACAATATACATCTAATTTGTGACATCATGGACATCTCTAAATTATTGGGGTTAAAGACTGGTCTTATATTTATATACCAGGAAAACGCTTTTGATCGGGTTGAACACTGCTATTTATGGAAAGCATTAGAGAGTTTTGGGTTCAATTCAGATGTGATCAGGGTACTATATAGTAACATTGAGAGTGTACTGAAAGTTAACGGTGGCTTATGTGCACCCTTCAGAGTGAATAGGGGAATTAGACAAGGATGTTCCTTGTCAGGTATGCTTTACACCTTAACCATAGAGCCTTTGCTGTGTAAAATCAGAGGAAAAAAAATCAATGGTTTGTCAATACCAAATTACTGTACTCCTTGTGATGTCAGCATATGCTGATTATGTAATTATGGTAAATGGACAGAGATACTTTGATGTGTTAGTTGATATGATAAATTACTTTAATGTTCTGTCATCTACTAGAGTGAACTGGAATAAGAGTGATATATAATAACCTTTTTTAGTTGGGGATTGTTTACTTTACACTTGTCCAGGGATGAGGGAGGACTTGGACTTATTCAGTTGTCCAGCAGGGCAGTGGAATTTTAACTCCACATTTTGCAAAAGTTCCTCACAGGCCTAGAGAGCCTCTCATGGAGGGCAGTGGCATGGAGAATACTACACATGGTGGGAGGCTGGGGGCTAGATAGGTCATTGTTTCGTATGTATACCAGAAGGTTGAGCATGTCTGGACTAACTCCTTTCTATCAAGGACTCTTTAAGGCCATTGGTCACCATACATTTACATTTACGGCATTTGGCAGATGCCCTTATAAAGAGCAACTTACATACAAGCGACTTAAGTGCTCCATCAGTAAATACATTCTGATACTGGTTTACTAGGCCTGGGCTAAGAATACCATAAAGCTAAAAACTCTGTTGGCAAGTAATATACAACCTGAATTCCAGAAAAGTTAGGACGTTCTTTAAAGTTGAATAAAATGAAAACTAAAAGACTTGCAAATCACATGAGCCAATATTTTATTCACAACAGAACACGGATAACATAACAAATATTCAAACTGTGAAATTGAGCACATTTCAAATTTGATGCCTGCTACAGGTCTCAAAAAAGTTGACACAGGGCAACAAATGGCTGAAAAAGCAAGAAAGTTTAAAAAGATTCAGCTGGGAGAACATCTAGCAGCTAAATAAGTTAATTGATATCAAATCTGTAACATGATTAGCTACAGTACAGTATAAAAGGGATGTTTTGGAGAGGCAGAGTCTCTCAGAAGTAAAGATTGGGGTCTCCAATCTGTGAAAGAGTGCATAAAAAGATTGTGGAATACTTTAAAAACAATGTTCCTCAATGTCAAATTGCAAA
>JAQQZX010061722.1:0-12807 GCA_030068355.1 Notoglanidium maculatum | reverse complement strand
TAATGCATTTGAGACATACAGTAAATAGTAAATGCTAAATGATAAAAATACAGTATTTTTTATAACAGCCCTATTGACCAACTGCAGTAATCCATATTATGTCAACAACCGCTCAACTAAGTAAAGAGAAACAGTCCATCATTACTTTAAGACATGAAGTGTCTTTTAAGTAATAAAAATAAAGAAAAAAACATTGAATTACAAGGTGTGTCCAAACTAGTGTAAGTAGTGTTTATGCTAAAGGTGTATGCATAAATATGCAATTCTGATTTCATTTCAATGAGCGTCTAAACTGCATTAATCTCCATTCAAGGAGAAAAAAAACCCTAGGAGACAGGAACCATGGGAATTATGGGAAAATTACCATGACATTACCCCTCTATAAGAGTAATTTGTACCTGATTACATGTTGCAAATCTGTTTACTAGACCACATTACTTATCAGTGGCATTTTATCTAAAACTTTTGACAGATTGCAGTTTCTTTTTATGCTCACCACCTGTAATTAAGTCTGAATATCCTGCCAACACAAGCAATTTATCCAATTAAAAAGACTCGGAACATTTTGACCTTTCTCAGACTTAGCAGGAATAAACGCCTGTATTCACACAGTCGTGCACGCTGTACAAGAGCCGCTAGCTCGGATAATCTGCTTGCTTGGGCGTTTTGTGTGGCAGCTAGCAGGGTACAGATAATACCGGCTAAGCCTTGATGTCATGGGGGTGAAAAGAGGTCTCCAGAGTGTTCATTTGAAGTGTTTATTTGATAAGATGGTGCATGCTGAAACTGGAGTAGGCTAGAGAGGGCTAAGACATAAGAAAGTCCTAGAGGAAGTGAAATAATGACATCAAATATATATATATATCTTTGGCTGTGATCAGAAAACACTGTCTTTGGAGTAGGTTTTGGTCATTTTGGGTTTCATTAGGCTATGTTTTGCTATGCGAGGGTGTGAACATGCTAAGTGGTTGGTTATGGTTTGATTTACTGTGAACAAATAATTGCAAAGCTGCTTGTTGATGATGATGTTCTGTTGAATTCTGGATTCTGATTGGTCGGAAGGTGTTGGTGAATTTACTATAACTGGCTCTGGCAGGTTTATATTAATGCCCTCATATTAATAAGTTATTTGTATAGTAAAAACTTACACAGGTGGATAAAAAAAAATCCCTTAAAATGAACTGGATCAAGTGCTATTTTATAATCTGCTGGATACTAAGTGTGGAAGCCATGTTGTTAAATTAAATACAGTGCAAATGTCCTAATTACAACTAGGATCATTCAAGCAACATACTTGACTCCTGTTAGGTTTATTTCAGTGCTTGCCATCAAGACAGGCTGGTAATTTGTATAATCTGAATGTCAGGCCCTGAAAATAGACTAAAACGTGCGCATAACTCGATTCTGAATACAAGGAACTTTCAGCTTAAGTGTCATGCTTCATTGGATCAGCTTGACGGATTTCCCGCGCAGTAACATATAGGGGTGAAAGAAAGGAGTAAATAGAGAATTAATAGTTTACATGCAAAGATTCATAGCAGACAGTCGTTGATTTTGTGTTGTGTTTAAACCCTTGACCACTAGATGGCACTGTTGTAATCTATCTTCAGCCATTTAACTGTAGTCGGGACCTGATAAGTAGCACAATGGCGCACCGCTAACAATAGCATTAGCGAACCTAGCTGACTAGTAACGCTGCCACAATCCAAATGAGTTATATTAGCATCCACGGCGTACTTTTTTAAAAATTATTTTTACTGATATAAGCATTCCGGTTATTATATTGTAGGTTAAAGGGACTGTGTCTTTTCTTTTATTAAAAATAAACTGACATTCTGTGAACAGATTACAAAGAAATCAGTGTTATGATGTTAGTGTAATGATGGTGGTAAAAAAAGTAAACTTTTTATTGTTTTTACTCAGATTTTATGCATATTTTTATACTACTACAGTTTTCCTAAAATCGGATTTTAAAAATCTAAGGCAATTTATCGCCTTCGTTATTGTATTATTGTATCACCATATATCGAATCGTAACCCCTGTACTGTGATATGTATCATATCGCCAGACTCTTTAGCCCTAGTAACATATTTAGTGTACAGATTATATTTTCTGAAGATCCATGCAAGCATGATACACCTTGCCAGAAAACATGTCCTATCTCAGGACATATATTTGTACAGAAGTGTTTTCTTCAAATGTCTGCCTGAAGTCACATTACAGCCTTGTCCAAACACACCCAGCAATATCTCGACCTTAATATTATTTTCCGGAAATGTTGAGAAGAAGATGAGGAGGGGGGGATCTCTGATTGAGCCAGCATGGGTTCATGACCCAGATTCTCCTCTCAGTATCCCAGTCTCTGCTGAAATATCAGCATGGTACCTGGAACTGAACCCGTCTAGATACTTTCTCTTTTGGTCAAACATCCTGACTGATCTCGGATCGAGCAACACGCTCCCTTTTTCGCATGACTTTGGGAAACAGTTCTCGGTAACACTCTTTTATGATGGCTGTGTTTAGTCTAAGCCCCTGGCAGCTGTCTGATTATCAATATTTAATGTCTTATTGAGGGACTCTTGGAGCTGCATCACAGGATCAGGGATTTGAGATGTGATCTGATTTTCAGAGCTGTCTTGAGACGAGGTGCCAGTGTTAATCTACATCCTGCTCCAATAACATAATTAGATCATCACCTGAGCCAGAAAACATCAAAATGGCAGCCATATTAATGAAGACAGCTGTGATCAAGGTCGAGTGGATGGGGAATCAAACTGGTGCAGGTAGATTAGACTGGTTTTAATGGGTAATTTATTCGGGCACAGTAAAATTGCCTATCAACAATAAATAAATAATAATAAAAAAAATAATTTAACAGCGTTTATTAAAACATTAAAACTTTGTTTATATATATATATACTAGAAATTAATGAAGTGTTATAAGGATTACAATAATAAATATTTCTTTTTATTCTTTCTTTTTTAAATTTTTATATATTTTAAAATTATGGCTTCATCTCATAATTCTGATTTTTTTTTTTATCTCATAACTTAGTATCTCAAAATCTTTTGACTCGGTCTCATAATTATGGCATACGCTCTATAATTTCTCATAGTTATGATTACCTCAGATGTGATTTTTTAAATCTCATAATTATGACTTAGCATCTTGGAATTATGACGTCTCATAATTCTGACTTATCTCAAACCTATAATGTTAACTTGTGACTTAATGTTTATTACATTCAGGAGTAGTTAACAGTAAGTAAGCACTTAATCATTAATTAAGGAGCCATGAACCAATGTGTTATCCGCGTAAATTAATGTATCAGAAATGTAATGCTTCTGTAATGACAGCGTAAGACCAGTGTATGACCCTGACACATGCAGACTGGCTCAGAATCAATGCCCTCTGTGGACACATCTGTGATATCTGTGGAGATGTTAAACCTCCTGACAGCCACAATCCCTCTGGACTTGAAGCGAGACACCAATATTAACTTCCTTGCCAAAGAAATCCCAGTGGAGGATGTACTTCCTGTGACAGCAGAGGAGTTTTATTCTCCCACAGGCCACCCCCGAGTAAGTCTGGTTCGTCTCTCTGAATGAACAGCTCCTTGGCGACTCCTCGCACTCGGACCACCACATTTTTCTACTGCTTACCTCCAGCACTTTGAAATCTGATTGGTCAGAAAGTATTGATTCATTTTTTTATAACAGCATCTCTGACAGTAGCTGCATATCACAGCGCTTGTCCTGATACGTTTCCGTGGTAACAGCTTATTCATACAGTATCAGTTCTATAGAAAGAACATACACAGGGACTTATACACAGTCTTATACAATATGGATGAATTTATAAGAGATGTTTATTTCATGTTTTTGGAAGGAGCCTCCAGTGTCTGTTTCAGTGCTCATTTGTTTTCACATGCGATTTTTATGATTAATTTGTATGTGATTTTTTAATTAAAATTAATTTATTTTTACATTTTTTTTAAAAATCCATTTATTTTCACGCATGATTTTTTTTTAACATTATCAATTTATTTTTACATGTGTCAATTTTTTTTTACTTTTTTTATACAAATAATTTTAACACATTCAATTATTTGTTTATTTGTCTTTATTTATTTATTTATTACAAATTATCTATTTATTTTCATGTGTTATTTTATGATTCATTTATTCTTGACTGTTTTGTACAAATAATAATTTTTTTTAATATGTGTATGCTTTAACACATGATTATTTATTTATTTATTTATAGTTAGTTAGTTAGTTAATAAAAATGATCTATTTATTTTTGCACAATCTATTTTTTTAGCCATTCAATTATTGTGAATATATACAAAATTCATTCATTTAATTATTGATTTTTATAAATGTACAAAACCAATGCTTGTGATTTCTTCCATAAGGGGCTGTAATGAAATTACTGAACAGTAGGTGTAAAACACACTAATGTATGAGTACTCAAAGTCAAAGCGAACTTTATTGTCATTCAGCCCATACAACAAGGAGTGCACAGCTGAAAGAAAGTGCGTTTCTCCAGGATTAATGTGCAACCATAAACACAAAGGCAGATGAACATAAGACAACAACAGTTAGACATAAAAGACAGCATAGACAGACAAAAACTATACATATATGCCTATAGACAAACTAAGATAAGAAATATTGCATGTTGTTTTCACAGTATTGCATTATTGCACAATGTCATAAGCAATGTAAACTTGACACTTGTGAATATTGGTAAAGTGCTCAAGTGATGCAAAACATTGAATTATTGCACAGAAATAGAAATAGCAACGTTTCATAAGATATGAGTTTCGAGTATTTTTGTTCAGACAGTCTGTGTGTATGTTGTGTAGTTCTAGCCAGCATGTTGTGTGGTTCTAGAGGGAGCTGAGTAGTCTGATGGCCTGTGGGATGAAGCTCCTGCTGAGTCTGGCAGTCTTGCACCACATACTGCAGTAGTGTTTGCCAGAGGGAAAATGTTGAACAGTCCATGAGCAGGGTGAGATGGGTCTCTGACGATCTTGGTGGCTCTGCTCAGGCAGCGTGACAGGTGTTGATCTTGTATAAACGGGAGCGATTTGTTCTGAAGATCTTCTCTGCCGTCCTTACCACTCTCTGAAGGGACTTCTGGTCCGAGGCGGTGCAGATACCATACCAGACTGAGAGGCTGCTGGTCAGGATACTCTCTATAGTGCCTCTGGAGAAGGCTGTGAGGACAGGAGGGAGGAGGTTTGCTCTCCTCATCCATCACACAAGGTGAAGGTGCTGCTGTACCCACTTGACAAGGGTCAAGGGTCCTTGTCAGGTGATGTGCACCCCCAGGAAGTTGGTGCTCCTCACTGACTCCACAGTGTTGCCATGGATTAACAGTGAACGGTTAGGTCAACACTGATCTCCTTCATCTTGTTGACATTTAGCGACAGGTTGTTGTTGTCACACCAGACGACGAGCTGTTTCACTTCTTCTCTGTAGGCTGAGTTGTCATCATTGTTGATGAGGCCCACCACTGCTCTGTCATCTGCGAACTTGATGATGTGGTTCGAGTTGTACTCGGCACAACAGTCATGAGTCATCAATGTGAACAGAACACATCAGGAACGGCCCTGGGGAACCCCAGTGTTCATGGTGATGGTCTTAGAGGTGTTTTTTCCCCACACATATTGTCTGTCAAGTTTTTTTCTCCAACTGCTGGGGGATGAAGGCAGAGCTGAAGTCAACATAGAGCATGCAAACATAACTGTTCTTATTCTTCAGATGGGCTGAGGTCAGGTGAAGTGCTACCGGCATCGTCGGTGGAGCGGTTAGGGCAGTATGCAGACTGAAGTGGGTCAAATCTGGATATTATGTCTTCCTTGACAAATTCATTCAAAGCACTTCATTGCGATGGGAGTGAGTGCTGCAGGGCGATACTCACTAAGTGTTGATGCTGGTGACTTCTTTGGTAGTTTGTGTGTGAGTGGACCATGTTTGTATTACATTATGGGGACCAAATGTAAAAAGCTGTTATTTTTACCATAACAGGTCCGCACAAGATAAAACTGTGAACTTTTAGAAAAATCTGTGAATGCAATAAAAAACTAAAATAACCTCATATTTCTTATATAAGTCTTACTAAGGTAATAAGGTTAAGGTTAATAGGGATAAATTTGTCATAGTTAGGGTTAGGGTTATGCTCATAGAAATTAAAGTGAGGTCCCCACAAAGACATAACAACAAACGTGTGTGTGCTTAAACCACACAACAAAATGAGAACCCAGGCTCTTCTTGTAAATACAGCTCCAGTAATTAACTAATTACCACCAGGATAAGGAGGAGGATCCCTTTCAGACATGTTAATATAAATAAGTCCTGGCTGTGAATGACTCAAACTGTGTGAAATTCAAAGTGTACACATATCTCTAATCTGACATTGTAATGTGTGGAAACAAAACATCAGAGAAGGGTTTTGTAGTTATTTCTGAATGTTTACAAAAGCTCCTCTTTGTCTTCTAGAGAGTCTCTGGTGGCAGTGTCCTGCTTTGGGATGCAGGGACACATCAGCAGCTCTTGTACTCAGGGGACAACGTCCTGAAGGACGGCATCTGTTCATGAGGGATTTGAAAAACTTGTACATGCACCTCACACTCCTGTGGGATGTGAGAGGAATGTAGGAGGAAAGTGTAAAAACTCTCCTGGAGCTACACCGTGTGTTTCTCTGACTCCGTCACAGAAAACATGACTTTTTTATTTTTAATTTAACGCTGGAAAAAAAGTGATCAACAACAATCCCACCTCAAAGTTGTTCGAGCAACATTTAATAACGGTGTAGCAAATATAATCGCAACATTGCAGGAATGTTATTTGTGTATTTGTGTCTACATTCCGCACCCATTTTCTCTACCGCAGAAAAACGTTGCTTGGTGACATTTACACAAGGCACAATATCTCGCGCATTCTCTCACACATCTGATTTGTCACATGAGGTGCGGTGTTTTGGAGCAGAACTAGGACAAGATGTGTTCAGTCTACTCTCAACATATTTGCGTTTGGAGGAGCTCTGCAGGGAGCTGGCAGCATGTCGCTCTGGGATCGAGTAGAGTCAATCAGAGTAACACAAATACAGCAGGAACATCTTGTCATATCTGTGAGACTGTTGGATCTGCTGGCGCTAAATTGCTCCAGAAAGCTGCTTGGGAAGTAAAATGGACCCGCAAGCCTGCAACACATGATGTTTTCTTCACTGCACCCTCTCCTAGACACATACACAAATACACAAACACACACAGGGGAGCCTGCAGGTTTCTCATTCATGGTACACGCACACTGTGAGAAACTGCTGCAAATTTACAGCAAAATTCAGCTGCAACTTGCAGTATTTCTTAAATATAGTCAAAATAGTTATGCCATGATGCATTGCCAATAATCTGATATACATATATATATATTGTAGTGTATGTAAAATGATACAATGTAGAATCTGGCAGATGCAACCGTTCTAATTTTATTACATGTATTCGTATTAAAGATTCAAATAAAGCAACTACTAATGCAATATGATATGAGTCACATGACGAAAGTGCTACCTGATTGGCTGGTGAATGCCTCAATGTTTCATCGCATTGTTTTGACTTGGGAAACGAATCCCATAGAACACATATATGGAAATAAGGTAAGGGTTAGGGTTGATAAAAGCTATTTAGTTTGGATCCTGATCATTTTTTTTCAGTCACAACATGGTGAACCAAAAGGCATTCATTAGCCAATCAAGTAGCACTTTCTTCATTCATTAGCCAATCAGGTAACACTTTCCTCATGAATATCCATGAGTTTTTTCAGCCACCCAAAAGAAAACCCACCTGGACACGCCTCCAAGAATCGGCCACTGACAGCAGTGAAGATTAGAGAGCGCTTGAGTGTGTGTTTAGAGAGGAATCAACCGAAATATCAAATTATTGGTCATGTTTTTAAGTAATAATAGCGTAAGGTCGCTACTAATAATTATATATTAATAAATCAGATTTTACCCATGCAAAGATGATATGGAAAAAACCTGAATACCGAGTTCATCATTATACATGTATAAATCAATTAGCAATAACCAAAACACCAGCTTGTCCACCTGATTCCATGTGATGCAAAAATAATAATAGCACTGTTTTTATTAACAATATCTCAATTATCTAATTGTTACACAAGTTTTCATTATCATTTAATCATTTCCCGTTTTCTTCATTTCACTCCCACTTTTTACCTTGTCCATAACAGGGCTTCAGGGTTTAAATCAGAGGTGTGTGTGTGTGTGTGTGTGTGTGTGTGTCAGTTGTACTGCACACTTTTTCAATCACATTGTTAACTTTTATGCTGGTGCACTTTGTGCTATGGCAGACACACACACACACACACACACACACACACACACACACACACACACACACACACAAACTGCTGTAACCGAACCTTGCAATAGTGCACAAATTTTTCACAATACTGTTTTTGATTAACTTCCACACAAGGATGTAACATATACCACTGGTCTATAATTGCACTGTATTTATATTTATACGATCTCTTTTATGATCTTTACCATTACACTACAGCCTACCTTCCTTACTTTAGTACCTGTAATACTATCCCACTCCACACACCACAGCTCATTTTTATAACTCTATCTATACAGCATGGATGGTTTATCAGAAGAAATGCAGGGTAGGAATTTCACCGTACACTGGAACTGGCTGCTTCACTGTGCACATGATGATAAACTCTTCAATCATGAATCTCTCATCCTCTTACAAGCTCTATTTAATTCCAGACTGTTTACGCAGCATTCTACAGAGACATTGTAGTTATTATTTATTAAACCACACTACAGTTGAAACCTCGAATCTGATTGGTGGGTAAGTGTGGATTCATTTGAAATAAAAATTAATATACAGTAAGAATACATACCACAGTGGTGTGATACTGTTACCACTCCGAAGTGGTATATTTCTAAAGCAGCACAGTCCTCCGTGTGTTATTCCTTACACAAGACATCTCCATATGCCATGAGATAATATTTAAAGTATCTTATGGCCATAAATGATTACATATTACACGAGATACCGAAGTCGTGACCACAGATGGACAGCTTAACTGGAGTTAAGTCATGCCTACTTAGCGTTTTCCACAAAATGTTAAGTACGGCCTCCAGCTCATTATTTCGTGAGAATTCGTGTCTCGACATCAGTCGGCATGTCAAAGTCACGTGTAATATGATCAATCTTCTCCTTCACTCCTGCGGCCACAGTGATCCAATTCATTCCATTTCTCCATGTCACTCATTTGAAAATACAATAGCTGCCGCAAATACTTCACGGTCATGAAATAGATCTTGAGAAAATTAGATTGTGGCCTCGATATATCAATTTGTTGGCAGATGTTATTAAAAAAAATCGCCACCATGTCACCCCAGCAGCTCTGAAGTGTTCAGCTGTCACACACACACACACACACACACACACAAAGGAGACAAGAGACATGGATGCAAATGTGGAGTCAGTTCTTTAGTAAACAGACAGGCAGATGGATCAAAGATGTGGATCAAAGACTTGGTCAGAAAATTGGTCAGCAAACATCAAACAAGCAGAGTAAGTATTCAGGAATATCACAGCAGGGTAATGTCAGGTATGACTAACTCTGAGCGATTACTTCACAGTGAGGGTGAGTGCAAGGTCCTTAAATGCTTTTGGGGCTATGCTGCGTGTCAGGTGTGCGTGATTAGACGTCCGGTGAGCTTGAACGTGCGAGCTGCAGGGATTCGTATTCCGTCCCGGCTGTGTTTGTGTGATGTGGTGGATCTTGGGACACAGTCTCTCGAGTCGAACCTGCTGATGTTCTCTCATGTGTCGCCTTTACTGCCTCAAAACTGAAATAAAAACCCCCTTATCCTTGCTTTTCACTTCTCTTTAAACACCTGTACACCTGTTTATTAATGCAATTACTAATCAGCCAATCGTGTGGCTGGTGGCTTTTTCCAATCCTCAGCTGTGCAGTCTGTGTGAGTCCGAGCCCACTGTGGCCTCAGAAACTGGAATGGAAACTGATGTGGTCTACTGCCCATTTGTTGCAAGATTTAACATGTTCTGAGATGCTTTTCTGTTCACTAGTGGGAATTTGGGTTACGGTAAACTTCCTGTCAGCTCGAACCAGTATGACCAACCTCCTCTGATCTCTTTCATCAGCAAGGCATTTCATCCTGCAGAACTGGACCTTTTTTTTCTCTACCAATCTGTGTGAAGAATTGTGTGTAAAAATCCCGAAAGATCTGTACTTTCTGAAATACTAACACCAGCCCGTCTTGCTCCAAATCCATACCAAAGTCTCTGAGATCACAATTCCGATGTGAAGCTCTTACTGTGCATCTGCAGGATTTTCTGTACTGTGTCGCTGCCACATGATTGAATACTTAGATAAATGCATGAAAGTGCAGTGCATGTATGAGCAAAGGAACTTGAATGGCTGTTATGCTTTATTTATTTACCAGACGCTTTTGGTTTTCAAAAAGAAGGGGACACTGAGGGCAGGATGGTGGCATGTGACAGACAGACACACGCAAAATAAATGGCCACTGTAGAAAGCAAAAACCGAACCCGGACATTTTTGCCCATTTAAAAATCCTGACTGGACCTGATTTTTTAGGTCGTGTCCAGGAAAAAAAGGACATACGGTCACCCTAGCTCAAGGCATCCCTCTCCTCTCCCTCTGTAGAGCAGTCACCGAGTCACCGCTTCATTAGGTATTCTGATTAAGTAACTAATAAACTGACAGCACCGTGGATGGAGAGGGAAGAACTGAACCGTCAAAATGTCTCTCTATCATCAAAAATCGCCGCTGGTCTTTGAGAAGACACTTCCTGATGCCTAGGATCGAACTGACTCAAGCAGCCATCTGCTTTCTGCTTGAAGCAGCCTCTTAGCCTGTTACCCGCTGATCCTGCATCTGTCCTGCCATGCCCAATCAAATACACACCCGGAATGCCAATGCGGTGCCGGGAAAGAAGCCTGGGAGTTACCGATGGGTTTACACTATACTCATGGTAATGAGTTCAAATAAAGCAGTGAGAATGCAAGATGCAGGTTTGATACAAGGTTTTTGAGATTTTATTTTGCTTTTTCTAAATCTGAATCTCAATTATCTACACCCAAATCCATCCATTCCTTCAGCCTGATTAGTGACTGCCTCTGTTTCCTGTTTAAACCAGTTTATTCCCCTCCATTCTCCATGAGGTTGTGCCATTGTCCCTGTGTTCAACTCCAAGCATTATTTTCACTCTATTCCAGTTTAGGTTCCACTTCTTCCCGTGGTTTCTATTTCCACAGGGTTCTTCTGTAAGTCACAGTGGTAGACTCTTAATTTGACTAGCAGCATTGCAGAAGAATCAGGAATCATGAAGTTGACCAATAAGCATTTTATTTTGTCCAGTCGTCCAAACCTCTGTGCTTGATTTGTGCCTAATAATGATTCAGTTGCAGTAATCCAGGCATTTGAACACATAACCTTCCAGTCATTTTAAAGTCCCCAAAAGTGACGTAAACATCATATTCCCTAAATTTATTGCTGTCAATAAATCTGCATAAAAGCTGCTGCTTTCACTTCAAAAGCCCTTGAGTGTCTTTTACGACACTCTGTCATAAAGCTGAGAGCTGTAGCTAAAAATATGGGCTGAAGGTTCCTGCCTATTAGAAGCAAACACTATAGCTCTCTGATCATTTTATTACACTCAGACAGTTACAATAAAATTCTGTGCTTCGGAGGCGTTTCTAAATCAGAATGCAATCAATGCAGCAAAGAAAGCATCTAGTGACAGTAAATTGGTTTTTATAAACTATACAGCGGAGCTTGAATACATGACAATAGACACACGCTATATAGAGACAACACAGAAGAGACAGGTTAAGGTTATGAGAGCCTTGACAAAATATTAGAGAAAGCAACAGCCGTGTAAATTAGCTGTATTAATGCTACACTGATGCTTCTTACACCGAGGCTGACAGTACTGTCACAGGCTCTGTAAGCTCTGTTATTGGAAATGATGGTGCCTTCATATGGGGCTGTGTTTACTGTGTTCACGAGAAGAGTCCATATGAACACCCCTCTTGCTGTAGTCAATTTTTTTGTGAAAGCTTAAAAGTTCATGAGATCCAATGTTGATGTTTTTTCGTAGGTGGTAAGTAAATATATTGTATTTTAGTTGTGTAGAGTTTTCTTCATAATTTTATAATGTCTGAGGAAAATGTTGACATTCCTTTGCATTCCCTACATCATGCTATCATCTCGTTAGCTCGCTAAATAGTTAAAGTTAACCCTGGTGGCGTCTAGACGCTGACTGGCATCAATATTGCCATTGCCACTTCGGGATGTGCTGTTATATGAAATTAATCATCAGCAGTGGCGTTACTATTACTAATCCTCAAAGTTGATTGTTTTTCTATAACAGCACATCCTGAAGTGTTTTATTCTTCTTATAGCAGAGCAATTAGCCACAAACAAATCATCATGCAACAACATTTAAATGGGGCTCCAGTTTAAATCTTTTAGAGAGTCCATGAAACAGGTTCGCTCCTGCTCTCACTTACATTATAGTAGCTACAAACAGTCTTTCCCTCATCCATAAACCCATCCATTATCTATACCGCTTTATCCATCTGGGTCGCGGGGAAGCTGGAGCCAATCCCAGCATCTTCGGGCGATAAACAGCCACACACGCTTGCATTCACACCTATGGGCAATTTAGAGTAGCCAGTTGACCTAATCTGCATGTATTTGGA